>JAQFVV010014823.1:0-26209 GCA_028023455.1 Epiperipatus broadwayi | reverse complement strand
ATATATATAATGGGAGCAATTACTAAAACTATATTAATTTTACCAATATTTTTTTTTGAAGTTTGTAAAAAAATATAACTTTTCATTTTAAATTCTCTTAAAAACTATTTGTTTAAAAAAATCCAAGATGGAGTATGCAACTGTTAATTGTCCAAAATAATTAAAAGGGTGAAAATTTTACATTGTCTAATTTTGGGAAAGAGTGTTTAATTAAATTGTACTCAAAGTAAAAAAAGAAATCAAATTAAGAATTTATACTTTTGCAATTAACATTTTTATCAAATCTATTTTTAATCTGGAAATAGATTTGAATATATTTTTGCACAAATTATCTAATGGTTGCATCTCCAAAACAATAGGTGAAGGAAATGAAAAAATTTCTACTGGATAGAAATCATGAGTGAAATTTAAAAAGGGACCCTAAAAAGCATTCCTCAAATACCTGAGGGTAGTGTATAATGGGCCAATTTTTGACTGCCTAGAGAGAACTAGTTTGTAGAAAAGCTGTTGCCAAAACGGACTCCACACTATTTTTTTTTTCAAAATGTTAGATGAGTAGTAAAAACTAATCACCTTTCTTGCCTTTGTTGGTCCATCTCTTGTCACTAATAATCATCTTGCTGATCACCCAAATTTGATGGAAGGTATGATCTAAGAATGGGGGAATGTTTCAATTCTGTTAATTTTGCCATGCTGAAGCTGAGCTGTCAAAATGGACTCTTTAATATAGCAAGGTAATTAATCTAAGAACCACCTATGAAATTTACATCTAATTCCTTCTAAACTAATCTCAACCTCAGCTATTAGGATTTCATTTTCAAACTGTTAATGTCAATTTGATCTCATACTAATATCTTTTCTTTTATATGTAAAGTCTATCATATGATCTTATTTCTTTAATCTTGGTGTGCTTCCTTTCTTAATTTTAAACTTTTATTTCATTATTTTTAAGTTGCCAATCTAAACAATCTTGTGAGCCTAATGTATAAAGTTATTTTTCCTATCTATGTAGACCTCCCTGAGTCAAGGTTAATAAACCCACCTCCCTCTTGAGTTAGATTTACATATTTTCTTAATTAATATGCTTGCCAGATTGTTTCTCAGGTTAACCTAATTTCATTATTTTCTTAAAAATGTCTTTAAAAATATTCTTTATGTATGATTTTTAAATTACCGAAAAATTAACGCTATCAAATATTTTTTTTTATGTCGCTCATGTAATTCTGAAAAGGTGATTTTTTCTTATTATTGTTTTTTATATTATCCATATTATAATGCTATACTTTTAATATTTCAAAGCCTTGATTATTCTCAAGCTATAAAATTCACAAGGGTGGGATTTCATTCTGTTAAATAGCAAGGAATGGAAGGGGGTAATTTTTAAATGTATTTTGTACGAATTAAATCTTTCCCATATACATTGCGTAGCATAGCATTAATTGCCTAAATTATAGCATTCGAGTGAGGTTCATATGTTTTAAAATAGTAATTTCCATTTCATGTCATTAAAGATATAGTGTTCTGATGCATTGCTGATATAGGGCTTCATTTATTAAATATTATGTGCTTCTAGATTGGAGGGTGGCAATGAGTTTGGACCCATAGACTTTTTTCATGGCCTATCCCACATACAGTTGACCTTCCAGGGATCATTTTCCTATAACAGGCCTCTCATGGTTGTTGCACCAGAGAACTCTGGGGACCATGCCAAGCCAACAATAGTGATTAGTTTAATTAATAATGTTATTTTCTTCTTATTTTAAAAAAATCCCACCATCGGAATTTATCCCATCTATTTAAAAGAGTATACATATTTTAGAAAAACAAAGCGTTTTTTTCTTTTAAAATCTGAATTTAAAAAATGATTAGAATTATTATGTTTGCTAATTAAAGATACTTGACTTAAAGGTATATTATTTTACTAAATGCTCACAAATGTTGTCCTCCATGATTAAACCATTTTAAAAATATATATTTGATTTTCATGACTGAAATGGCATGAAAATAGTTTGTATAATATAAGTGAAATAATGCCTAAAGCTAATTGAGATAATTAGTAACCATTAGAAATTACCAATAACCACATAAACATTCTCTATAAGGATAGTAATCAATATTTGTCACTGCTGTTAAATCCATTCTTACTAATGGTCCATTGAATATATATGGACACTTAATGATTGCAACTTGACTACATAATATGAAATATTGATACAATGATATATAAATAAACCTCTTTAAACATGAAATAAACATGTCACTGTAATGCAGACTAATAAATAGTCAATTATAACATTACAAACTGCAATACTTTGAAATTACTCATGTATTATTTAAATAATAAGTGAAATAATGCCTAAAGCTAATTGCATTACAGTGACATGTTTATTTCATGTTTAAAGAGGTTTATTTAAACTTCATTGTATCAAAATTTCCTATTCTGTAGTCAAATTGCAATCTTTAAGTGCCCATATATTTTCAATGGACCATTATTAAGAAAGGATTTCCATTCTTGCTATGAAAAGGTGAGAAGGTTGCCTTGACAGCAGTGAGAAATATTGATTACTATCCTTATTGTGAATGTTTATGTGGTTACTGGTGTTTTCTAATGGTTTGTATAATATGTATAATGATTCCTAAAACACTCCATAAGTTTGTACATTAATCATCACCTTTCAGAGACATCACTAAAGAGCTAATTTAAAAATGTGTATGTTTGTTGTGTAATCAAATGATTGGCACCTTAATCTCATCTACCAAATAAGCTTATTGATATATAATATGTCATTTATTCATAAGACCATATGAATCAGGATAGCATGATCAAATTCAAATAAAAATTTAATTAATTTACAGTTTCATTATCTTTCTTTCCACTTCCATAGATTCAAACATATATGTGCATTTTTTGTTAAATATGTCTCATTGTCTCTTTCATACTTCTTGTGGTCTGGACTTAAGAATTAATTCTCGTGTGCTATCACTATTATGTTGTTCATTATGGGTTCGATCTGGTTCAAATCTAGGTTGGTCTCTAATCTAAATCTCGGGCTTGATTGTGTTTGAAGTACGTTTCCTTGAGTTCCAGCTCATGTTAGATGGATTAACATATTTTGACTGGTACAATATATATATATATATATATATATATATATATATATATATATATATATATATATATATATATATATATATATATATATATATATATATGATTAAAGTGCTTTTACTGTTTCATCTGAGGTTGAAAAATACCCAAGGTTGTGTATGTATATTTAGGTTATTTTAGGATTATTGCAAGTATGAAATTTGAGATTTTTTTTATTTATCAATAATTACCCACATGATTGTAGATGAGTGTTCCTCATTATTAAATTGTTATTTTATTTGCTAAGCCAAATATGTGTGGCCTAGTGAAGAGTCTTTGATGAATATTCAGTTTATAAATGCTAAATCTATCTGCATATCTCTGTTGTAGTTCATGACCTAGTACATATATAATTGAGAATATGGAGGCATGGATACTATATAAGAGAGAAAAAAGATGAGGAAGGGAAGGGGGAAATGTTCTTATTTTGTGTGTGTTATTTTTATTATTTATTACTATTCCTAGTATTTTTGAATTGCTATATATATTTGCAATGACTTTTTGCATTTTATCCAGATTTTTCATATAGTCATGTTCAATGATCTCATATAGAGAAGTGTTTTTAGTACAATATGTTCAAAGTATTGCAGTGTGATATGTAGTTTCCTTCTTATATAGGTGCTCTGTTAGTCAGGTTTTGATATTTGAAAATATGAAAAAGTTATATGATTGTAAAGTGAGTATCTGAGTCATGAAGATGGTTATATCCATTTCAATAACTTTCTAATGGGGGGATTATTATTATAAGAATAAGGTTTACACTCCTGTCACATAGTGAGATCATATTAATTTAAGACTCGATTTTAGCAAGATAAAGATTTGGATAAAGTTACAAAATAAGAAAAAAGACAGAAGTGTCTGTAGATGTAATATATATGTATATATTAAATAATATATATGTGTGTGTGTGTGTGTGTGTGTGTGTGTAAGATATAAAGTTATAGTTATATTTTTGATATTTATGATAAAAATGGTTTATAAGAGTAAAGCTATTTCTGGCAGAGATAAAACATGTTAAGAATGCAGATTATTTTATGTTTAGTAATTATATACAAATTTTATTGATTTTTACCTCAGGATTAATTAATTTAAAGAAGAATGTTATGTTTTGAACTTGTAATTTTTGAACTTGTAATTATTGAATATTTTTTTTTGCATATTCGAAGCAAAAGAATTTGTATCTTTTTATCAGACTTAGTAGATTTTTTTTATTCATTAAATAATTTATCAAGAAATTTTATTGTGAGCTCAAAGAATTAAATTATAACAATAACAGAGTTATGCTGTTGACAGACACTCTAACTAAGGTAAAACCAACTGTTCAATCACAATTTGTCCATTGCTATAAGGCTCCATCTAGCTAATTTTTCATCATGGTTTCTGATGGTCTGGAGATTTGCCATAAATAATTTCTTATGGTCAACCAAGGTAGGGCCATAAATGAGAATGCACCTAGTTAACCAATAGGTAAACAGCAAAAATGTTATGATTCATATGGATGTAAAGATCCTGTTGGATATGCTAGAAATCAGTCCGTGAGGAGAGGCACTCTAGTTTTGTATACGGATGGAATAAAGGTTCTGTCCCATTGGAGTAATGTATAGTGGCTCAGAATATATATTATTGTGTCTTCATCTTGTTTATATAAAAGGCAGAGGCACTCTAATTTTGTATATGGATGGAATAAAGACTCTGTTCTATTAGAGTAATGTATAGTGGCTCAGAATATGTATTATTGTGTCATCATCTTGTTTACATATAAGGGAGACCAAGTCCAAGCTCAAGAACCCTCTATGACAGGCCAGAAAATGGCATGTAGGCAGAGCATACACATTTAGTTTAATAAAAAAATCAAAAATAAAAATACTTCAAAATGCCACTGTTTAAACTGTTTAATGATTGAACGATTTAACATGGTTAGCAATGATGGGATTGGGGAGATTTATTTATTAATTAGGAGGTATGTATCCCAGTACATAAATTTCTATGAGTTAACCTGAATAGGTAGAGATATAAATTTTGCAATATTTGGCAATTAGGATGACAACCAACTCCTCAGAGGAGGAGGAGTGATGTCTGCAGAACAAACATATGTAAATCATGATGTTTCTGGGAAATGAAGAGAGGGGATAGGGATGGTGTTATGTTACACAGAAAACAATAGGTTAAAACAGAGTAGAATGATAGCCCATTAAATTTTGAGTGCCTATGGAGACAAAGCTGATGGCCACAGTCTTATCCTTCTAAATAAGTCTTGCACATAGTGAATTTATATTTCTGATGAATGTTTGGAAAAAATTAATAATTGGAATGTAATAAGATATCCTTGGGAACACCAGAAAGTTGAGGAATGAAGTTTTTACATATAGTGACAAATAAACTTTTGGATAATGAATTGGATAATGAATCAATGTTTTTTGGTGTCAAGAGGAAAAGTGAGTCCTGTATGGTTCTCCTCATTGCAAGAGGTGAGTTGTAGATTGGGAAGCCCAGAAATTTTTGGAGCATGGCCATAAAAGGAAAGGGAGGATGTTCTCTGAGGATATCTTCCATGCCAAGGATTTATTTAAATTAAAGGTAAGTCCTGACTCAGAAGAAAAGGCATAGGGAATTTGGAAAGTTTTGGGATCAGCTTTTATGATGGGATAAAAAGAACCAGGTCATCCATGTATGCTATATGTGGTGAATTGATCTATTGAGGGTGGGTATGAATATCTCAGTGAGGTTTTATTAAAGTTTAATTATTAGAGGGTTAATGTAGATTTTAAATTGCAGGGCACTCAGAAGAGATCCCAGCAGAATATAATTTGTTGGAGTAAAATATGGTGATATCCTTTCAATCAGGAAGATGTAAATGTCCTTGTTGTTGAAGAAATTTGCTATAATATTGATTATCTCAGAAATGACAAGAAGATTGATGAGGCATTGTATTCAGGGTCAAAGGCACTAGCAATGTCTACCTGGATGACTACTGATTTAGATTTCTTCATGGCACTGGGATAATTGATTACCATCTTGAATAAAGCTATTGCATCAGTGATTGAAGAACCTTTCCTGGCAAACTGGTATTAGGATATGAATGGAAGAACCTTATCATGGATATTATTCATGCTTATGGATTCCACTACCTTGATCATTAATGGTGTCATAGAGATGGGCCTAAGATTTTCAAGGGGGAAAGGCAAGGTATCCTTCTTGGGGAAAGGAACCATCTCTATAAAGTACAGGCTGCCAATGTCATGGGGTTTGGTAGATATAAAATCAACCATTTTATGTGTGATTGGGATGGAAAATTTTTGAAGGTGTAGGACACATCATGGAATAGCATAGAGACCTGGATGTGTTTTTTTCAGCATATAACACAGTTTCATACTAATATCTTTTTCAGTTATGATGTGATTTATAGGATGATTTGACTCATGAGGATATTTGGGTAAGTTGACTTTGAAAAAGTTAAGAATTTGTTTGATCATGCTATTACCAGCATAGAGCTCATTGTTAATTATTATGGAAGAGATCTATTTACTTTGTCCTTGTGACCTAGAACCCACCTAATGTAGACCCTGGACCAGTTATGAGACTGGTTTAGGAAGATTCTCAATTTTTTGTTGAGATGTAGTCATCACTGGCTTGTTGATTCATTTTGTATTGTTGCATAAGATTAAGGATTAGCTCTATTGAAGCAGGGACTTCAGGTATCTGTTTCAAGGTGTTGCTGATTAATTTCATTTTGTGTAGGAATAAAGTGGGATCATTATTAGTGGCTGTGTAAAAGAAAAATATTGTATTCAAAATATTGATGAATGTGAATCATGCCTCTGCAGGGGGTAATATGAGGATGTTGCTTTTTTCTGAAATATATGTAACATTCAGATAAATTATTTCTGGGGCAGTGGTCTTCAGTAGGATTTGGATGGATGATTTCAAGGACTAATATAGCTGGAGAAACTGAAAAATTGATAAATTGATCTCTAGTTCTAGATGGTCTGAGGAAGGAACAGGTTGTAGGGAGGGATAAATGATGAAATGGAGATCTGGGAAGTAGTAGGCCAAGATCTATGAGGGTTGAATATTTTTAGTGTAGTAGGAGAAGGTTTCAGTGGAAAGAAGCTCTCTGAACACCTAAGTGGGTTTTTTATGAGATGAATTTATATGGAATTTAAATGATTGTAGGTAGTATCAAAGTCTCTAATCATTAATGTAGAATAGGGGTTGGATCCGAATGATAAATTCATTTGTTGGATTAATGAGTGAATTAATATTATTGTCTTTTCAAGTAAACAAAAATGATGTTCAACTTAAGGGACTGGTAAGATAATGTTGTGATTAGGATATATTGATTGATGAAGTTTATTTTATATGATTTGAATGGTAAATATTTAGAAATGAGTATTGGAACACTTGCAGAAGGGGAGGGCAAAGTTGAGTGATGAAAGAACCCTAGATTGGAAATTTTAATTAGTAATTGTGAGTTTGAGCATTAGTGTAACTTAGTTTCTGAAAGACAGATGATATGAGGTTTAAATTGGTGAATCCAATTTGTAATTGATTCTATTCTTCCCATCGAGTTCAAGCCATGAATGTTGAAGCCAGCAAATTTTAAATTCATGTGGTCCAGACTGGGTGGTTGAGAAATTAGTTTAAATTCATTACTCATTTCATTCACACTGTCTTGGTTATAGTTTTGTCATCCCTAGCATCCACTCTTTGATTTGCACCACTAGAGTGGGTCTTCCCAATCAACTCTATTTTGGGTGGTCTGCACTGCTCAGATTGAGTTATTCCCAGGGACTGTTCCCTGGAACTACATCCATATTACTATTTTCATGGGGTGTATTATGGTTTTTTATTAAATCATTTGTCAAGTCATATTTTATTCTTTTTCCTTTTTTGGTTTTTATCTGGTGATTCATATGTAGAGGAGCTTTAACTAGAGTCACTGGACTTTTCCTCCAGCTTAACATCTCTAGAATCTGCATTGCCACTGTTATACTTTTGGATGGACAAATTTCTGTAATCATAATATCTGACTTTGAGAATGAACAACTGATTCTTGGTAGGTTGAGGTTGATTACATTTTCATGTGTATTGTCATTCAGAATGTTACTTTCCAAAGTATCTATTCCAGGTAAAATTAAGTAAGTATTACTAGAACTTGTAATGGTCTGCAGCTGTGCAGTCTAGTCCTTTATGTATGGTAATATTGGCAATCTGGGCTTGGTAGGCTTTAACCAAGTAGATCCTTAATTTACAATGCAAATACAGGCAATACATCTCTAAAGGAGATAATAAGAAAGACAGATTCTGTAAGGTGCATCATGGGAATCATGGTTGGGGTAATTTCCTTGGTGAACATGATAGTGAATATTGCCATGTTAGTCAGGACTGGGGTTTTAGACCTTCTTTCTATGAAATACTGGAAGTTTGAAATTGTGTCATATGGTCTAAGAAGCCACTGTAGATCAGCTTCTGTAAGACTTAAGATAGCAGTTTTGGATTTGGACATCGAGGATTATTGATCTATCCATGTTGATTATACAAAGAATTTGTCTCCAAGAAACTTGATTGACTTTTGATGTTGATTATACAAAGAATTTGTCTCCAAGAAACTTGATTGACTTTTGATAAATTTGTCGTTGGGATATATTGTGAAATTCAACATTCAGATACCAGCTGTTGGGATGATTTAGTAACTTGTATACACTATTCTGCAATTTCTTTTGAAAGTTCAAAGCAGAATTCCTCAACAGGAAAATTGAAAAGCCCACAATTGAGGTTTGTGACAGCAAGAATTGGGGTCTTGTCACTGCTATAGTTGAGAAAAGACAGGTGTAATTGTGGGAGTATCATCACATTAAATCTGTTGACAAGCTTATTTATCATCAGTTGATCAAGATTTGCATCGAGTAACTTATATTTGGCTGGGTTGGATTGTGAAGCCAATGGATCTTCATGATTAAATATATTGAAGATGTCCTGTTGATTCTGGTAATCCCTGTTAATGTAAGTGTTCTATCTGTTGGTATTTCTAAGTAAGGCACCAGAGTACGAACTATCACTTGCTGGACCCAAATCAGGAAGAGTCTGAGTAGATGGGGGCCACTCTTATAGTAGATTTATTATGATAATTAATATTTGTTGTCATTCTCCTGTTAGTATTATCATTAGTGTTATGTAGATTTTTATTAGTTTATAATTCTGGGAAATCATCAATTGAAATTAACTCCCCAGTGCATCTATCATTATTAGAAATTATGGTAGGGTTCAGAAGGAGTGGTATGTTATTCATATTAATGTTTTCTTTTTTGGTATTTCATTTAATTTGAGATTTTTTCTGTTTAAGCTTAAAGAAAAATAAGAAATTTTATCAATACTAACTTGTGAAGAAGAGCTAACACCTGTTACAATGACCCTCCTGTGCCTTGGTTTTCTGGAATTTTTTTCAAAAATTTGGTATTGGAGTTCCCAGTGATTCATTTTGTTTATACCATGAAATTCACTGACAAACTGATTTTTTGCTGGTTCTGTTTCTTGTTCAAACTTGCTGCAATGAGATTTATTGGAAATGAAATTGGATGTGTGCTATTGTTCAAGATGATCTATGGTATCTATGGTAGAATTAAAGTTCTTGTTATATCTCTATTCTTTTGGTATTGAAGTCAACATCCTTAATTTATAAGAAAGAGTAATAATTAAGGAAGTTATTTAATAGGTTTTTCAAGTAAAAAAAACTTTAAAGAGTAAAACTTTATTTAAGTTATCACTAGAAATGCAAGGTTGTGTTCCTGCTTGCACTCTCTAGTGAGTTTATTAATAGATTTAAATTACTAAAATATTTGTAAATCAAGAATACATAAATTTTTCAGCTTCGGAAATATAGTAGGTTTTTTTTGTTTGTAACAGCAAAGATAATAATATTGACCACATGAGCTGTGAATCAGCATTATCTATGGTGGAAAGATACTTATAAAAGGGGAAAAGAAAGTTGTTAAAAAAATGGAAAAAATAAAGAAAAAATTCTGGATATTAGCTAATATTGTTTTGCTTCTTGGTTCCTGTTGTGCTTCTTTTTATTTTCAAAGAAAATATTCTAGATTAATGCCGAGCAAAAACAAGTAATAAATACCAAACATTTTCTAGAAAGCCAGAATGTACTTACTAAAACTGAAATTTGTTTTTTAAATAAAAAAAACTTTAAGTTAGTTATAAAATCAGGGACAATTTTAACAGAATGGAATAAAGGAAGAAGAGTTCATGATAATTATTTCATTAATCTGTAAAAATAAATAATATGGATGAAATGTATAATATTATGTATATAATGATAAATTCAATGGAATGATTAAACTATAAGTATAATGGATTCTGTATATTCCCAATTAACAGCTTTCATTTCTATATGTTTTACTATTTAATGGTCTACTAAAATATTTTCAAAAAGTACTCAAAGAAGCATGAAAGAATGCCCTCGTTTGTCATAGATATGGACCACCAAGTTTTGTGGATCTTCATCTGCTGATATATGAGATATTCCACAAGGGAAAGGCATAATAGTATGTACAAGAGCTCCAAACCCTATATTATTTTAGAAGAAAAAGAAGAGAAAATTACTTGTTTGATTAAGTTTCCTCATTTTATTCATTGTAATCCTGAGAATAAAGTTAAAACTTATAACTTTTATTATTTTATTTCCCCCAGTTTGGTTAATTTATTTTTATTATACCATGTATGCCATTTTTTTTTGCATTTGTGCTTTTATTGTGTCATTGAAATAAAAATGCATACATTGATTATCATTATTTATGTATTTTTTTTATAGAAAAGGAATGTGTGTATTTCAAAAAATCCTTTTTGAATAGAGTGATACTATATATAAAAATCAGAATACACATAGGCTTAAGATACCATGGATGGGTATACAGGTATTGTTTGATTAAATAGCTAATAAATTAGATTTTTCTTATATGTATTAACATTCTCTAAGTCAGAAAATCAATGTTAAATGAAATAAAATTTTAAAAAACATCATATGTAAATGGATGTATATATACAGGTTTACAGACTTAAACATAGGTAAATGAGTGGGTGAAGAAAGAGAAGAGGATTTAGACTAATTGGTTTTAGAGATTGTATTTATTTTTTTAAATGAATAGTTATTTGAAGCATTTATATTTAACTTTGCTTAACTTATATTAATATGGCAGATAATCCTTTATTGATGAACATATAATTCTTTTGACTAGCTAAAGTTGACTTTTTGAAGAATCCTTTCTGCACTTCATTATGAGATGAATTAACAACAATTATGGAATTATTTGAGATGCTTGTATTACAATTTTATTTTCATTCTTCACCAGGTTTAGCTAGTCATTTAAAACAATTCATCTTTTCTCTTTGAGTTCATGCTTGCTGATGACTTTCACTCTTCTTTAGGTGGAAGCTGAAGAGGTATGAAACAAAGAGGAATTAATCCCTGCTAGCAACTTTCTGCTAACAAGTCATTCTTATACATATTTAATTAAGATAATGCTCCATTAACTTTTTTAGATAAAAAGCACTAGTGAAATCAATATTTATTACTTCTTTTTTCCAGACAAATTAATTGTCATTAATCAAAACAAATTAAAAGCACAATCTCACATTTCCTTTTTATATATTGCACCATTGACTGACAAGGCATTTTAAACTTGATACCTTCATGTTCAACCTCTATTGTTAATCCACTTGTCTGTCAATTGTTTTAAAATTTTTCTGTTTTGATATTTTACAATCATTTAAAAAAAAACTAACTAAATAAAATATAATAATATGGACACCAAAATTATATATAAACAGTATATGACACAAAAAAATTAAATAAATAAATACATGTTTGTAAATCATAATTTTTTAAACAAGTAAAACAATTTATCTGTATATGTTTTAATTATTAACATTTTCTAAAAATTATTTTCATATAGTTTCCTTTCTATATATATCATTAACATTGCCAAAGTTATAGACAAATATACACCATGAAAAAGGGAAAAAGACAATGAAATTAATAACAACAAAAAAACTGAATGAAGATTATAAACAAAGAAAAAAATGCAATGTTTTCTATCACAATCTTTAAAGATATTGTGATAAATATTAAATAATTAATTTTATAAAGAAAGATATGTACTCTAATTAATAAAAGATAAAGATATTCATCAACTTTTATTAATTATATTTCAAAACTTTATGGCATAATAAAACAAAATCTTTGCTCTCTTTCATTCCTTTCATTTAATACATAAATTTTTAAACATATATAGACTGATGTCATAATCACATGTAAAGATGAAGTGTTCCATTCCTTGCAAATATATATATATATATAACTAGAAATATAATGTATATACTGAACTTTAGATGTAATATAATGTATATACTGAACTTTAGATGTAATTATATGTGATTTGAACACGTACTTTTAACCCTTCATATATGTATATATAATCAAATCATATGTCACATGACTTATGTAGCTTGCATTTAAAAAATGTAAAATAAAGAGTGTGATAATAGCTCTAAAACGTTTTTTTAAATATATATTGTGACCTTCTGAATGGGCACAAGTAATTAAATCATACTATATCATTGGTGAATAACTGCATTTAACTAAAAAATGAAATAGCACTAAACTTTTAAAAACTTTTTCATTAATGGTATAAAACCTTATGTGAAATTCACTTATGGATGTTAGTTGAGAATCTTATAAGCATTTGATTGTTATTGTATTTGATGAAATTTTTAATGCAAGAAAAGGGGCGGATCATTACAGAAATTGTTGGTATACAAGTTGAGTTAATGTATAATTGTTTTGTTTATTTGTAGAATAGTAGTTGGTATTTGTTTAGATGATTTTCTGATCTATTATTTATTGGAACATCCATCCATGTATAAGTAATATAATCAGTGAAATCCGATCTAAGTTATATTTTAGTCCATATAATTCAGTGTTCAGATAACAGCATATATGTGTGCATGTATGTCTATATCATTTTCTCATTTCATTTTCATCTTTAATTACAATATAGAATTTTACATTTTACAATAAAATGTTTAAAATTACAGCAAATATCTTTAATAGCTTTGCAAATAGATTTTGAGTGATTAATGGATATTTGGATTGGTAAATTATTTGACAAATTAAATTGTATTATCAACTCCTTTATTTATTAGCTAATTAATATTTATTTATTTTCAAAGTGTAAAAAAGTTATTTTTTTATATTTGCTTTATTCAGTTTGATTTAATTTTTAAAATCAAAATGATATTTTTTTTTCAAGAAAAGATTTTTTGAATATTTTTCCTTCTTTAACTGAATGCAAAGGGTGGAGCTAACCTTTGGAGGATAAGATGACCTCTTGATTGATCCAAAAGGATATGTATTTAAATGATAGTCAGTAATAGAAATTTATTCATTCATTTGTCCATTACTTTGTTCATTCTGCTTCTGCTAATTCTTTTATCTCTTCCAAAATCAAATCAGTTCAAACTCCAAAGTGTAAATTTTTAAACATTTATTTTCTTTATAAAATTCAGTGTGGTAATTCTAGCTACCAGACAACTTTAAGGAAAGATGTCAGGCTAATTAGACAAAAGGTATATTTTCCTCATTTTCTCCACTTAGTTAAATGTTAAATTAACCCTATCATTTTTAAAATGTATTTATATATTGATAACTTTTATCTATTTTATTTGCTTATATCTTTTATTATTACTAAGGAAAAAATGAAATTGTGTGAACTTTCTAATCTTTAAGAAAATTATGTGAACTTTATAATCTCCTAAGGAAATTTATACAGGATTGTTTAACAAAACCTACCATAGACTCTCAGTTTAAATTATTTTCTGATTATATAAAAGTTAAATAAAATAAGAAGATGCTGTGTATATTTTATTGTGTTATATTTTGAACTAATATGTAATGATAACTTTGTTTATTTTCCATGCTTATAAAAATGTTTTAATAAAGAAATGAATGTGTGGGTTTACCAATAATTAACTAGTTACTAGTCTTTATTTAATGTGTACATGTCTAAGTCAAGTAGAAGGACATTAATATGAAATATATTTCTTGTTCTCCTTGGTATATGACTTTATTATAAAAGAAAAATATTATTGCTTAAGGAATTGCAGATTTTACATGAATAAATAATTAGCAACGACCCAAAATAATTATGTTTGTAATAATTTATAAAGTTGATGTCAAGATAATGTTTTCTTTTGGGGAACCTTCTAAAGTTACTGTTAAATTACAATATTTCCAGAATTAATTAAATGGTAAATATAGAAGAAATACGTAGCAGAAACTATATATTCATACCTCCATCATTATATAAAAATTTATTACTGCACATGCTATATTAGTGAAATCAATTAGCTATTGCTAAGAACATTGGAGATTGCTGAATTAAATTTAAATTGTGAATGTTTATCATATAGGAATTTATTTTTATATTTTCACTAACACATAATAATCTGGAATCATAATTCTTGTCTTCATGTCATTCAGGAAAAACTTTATGTTTAATACTTTACAAGTGAATTTTTTTCTTTTAAGTTAGAAAAAGAGTGACTTTTTTGTTTGTTTGTTGCTATTGATATAACATAGATAGATAGACAGATTTATTATTTATTTGCTTATTTAATCCATGCTATGTCCTTGACTTCAAGAACTTCTCAGATGAGTGTATTACAAGTTGAAATACACTGGTAAATGATTATTATTTTGAATAGAATTTCTTATGTATGTTATATGTATGTTTGGGTGCTTTATTGAAGAGAGGTATATTTTTTATTTATTTATTAAATGTCTTGAAGTGAGCAGTTGGCTTTCAGAGTATCAAATGTATGAAAAAAATATTGTGTCAGAAATGGTAAAACCTCCTTGATAATAATTATTGCCATTTATAATTTTAAAATTGCTAATAGTTTGTCATAAACTAAAAGTTCTAATTTCAGTTTACCATTTACTTTACCAATATATTTGTGTATTATATAATTTGAATTTATTTACTCACTCTTATTTATACATATGTATGTCCGTCTTATGCATTTATTTCATATAATTAGTAAATATTCAGTTTTATGACTATTTTTCTTTCTGTTAATTTTGGATAATGCCGTATGATAAAAAAATTGACAGAAATAGTATCCTATATGTGTATGTATATTTATTTTTCTTCTATACATTGAAAAATATAGAGAAGCTATGAGAAAGAAAGTTATTCACGATATGTTCTATGTAGATTGGGATTGAGAACTCTCTCCCTTATTATATCTAATTATTTGTCATGAGTGAAGTATATTTCTAGACTGCCTACATATGCATTATAAAAGGATATTTTATGAAATTAAGTGATATATTTCCCCCTTGTCCTGGTGGTGAGACAGAGTTCCACACCAATTAAGTAGTTGTCATTTGATTTATTAGCAAAGAAGCTTATTTATTCATCATGTGCTTAAATTTTTCTTGAATGTTTATTTTCATGTTATCATAGAATCATAGCTATATGTAATTTAGTTGGTGGCTAAATAAATAGTAAGATTAAATTCTTTATTGAATATTAAAGCAGAAATAGTGTTATATTCATTGGTTGGTCTATGGCATTATCCATATTAAGAACTTTATTTAGTAATTCATGAGTAAATCAACAAGACGTAAATATATTGATTTTGTCTTAATTATAGTGTGAGATGTGACACACACATAATGCAAATAATCTTGCAGACATAAAAGTATAATATTATTAAACTTATACATCAGGAATAATATATTTTGAATTATATCATGCTTTAAATCATCAAATCATCAGAATGATTATTTTTTTATTTTGAATGTATGAAAAGGATAGATATTTAAAAGAATTATTTTATTAAGCTGTTTAAAGTACTCTCTTAAAAGTCAAAGTTATTAATTTGTTTTATCCCAATAATTAATAGTGTGACCTCTCCAACTTGTGTATTTATGCCCATAACATAATATTTATTTGTTCAGTGTTGTTTGCTAATAAAAAAATGTTAGATAGTCTAAGTATATTCAGAGTCAGAATATGAGGGCATTATTTTTTTGTTAACTTATGTTTTATAAATGTATAATCAATAAATGATAAAATATTTAATAAAAGTGATTTTAAACCCAGGTTAGCAAACGTATTTGTGAGTTGAGGAATTAAGACAAACAGTCCCACTGTAAATTAGTTATCTTTATTTTGACTGCAAATATAAATAAATGCTTTGTTATTTATTCAAAACTTTGTCTCGAGTTGTTCTTACATGCATTTGTATTCTAGTTTCCACATTCCACACATCTATTATTACGTAAGTGCATTACTTTGTAAATTTGATAAAAAACATACTGAAGTCTGATAATATTGTTCTCTTGATCCAAACTTTACATGAAATACTTTACCATTTGATAAACTTATGAAGAAGGTTATGTACTTAATTTATTATTTAGACAATGATGTGAGATTAAAAGATACCCTATTTCCTTCATTATCTAATTGCTAGTCCAGTGAAACATTATTCAATTTATTCCATTATTTTATTTTATTTTTATTTATAGTTATAAACTACTGGATAATAGAATATCTTTAATCAGACTGTATTAAAAATTCCTTGAGATCTAATTTCATATGATTAAGATGTGTTAGATAGTGGAGTTATTTAGTATTATTGTGTTTTTTTCTAAAGTTATATTGTAGCTAATATAGAGTATATTTACATGATAGAAGAGATCAAATTGAAATTATAGTTTATTAGCTTGAACAAATGAAACTTTATTGGCCTCCATCATTTGATTGATTAATTAATGAGGCATATATTTTATTTTAATGGTTAGTCGAATTTTCCCTTCATTTCTTTATATTCTGTATGTTATTGACTTCCTATAACCCTCCACAGAGTTAAGCTATAAGTTAGGCACAAGTAGAAAAGTCGTACTAATTCAAAGTAAAATAATGCATTAATTTATTCTATTCATTAATAGAATTGGTGCCCTGGGCATTTGCTCATAGAAAATATAGGTTCAGAGTCAGATAGAGGGGTTATAATATATAATAAAGATCATTTGCATGAATTCTCCTGTATATACATACATATATATATATATATATATATATATATATATTATAATGGTCAGATAGTATCGTGGATTAATAGTCTTACCATATCTGCACTACCGAGTGCCACTAGGCTACTTGAACCTAGAAAATTTATAGAGTATGCAGATAAGCACTGTTAAGATCTAACCTTACATAAATATGGTTTTATTCTGACCATCAGCCCAATGCCACTAGCTCAGTGAGACGCAGAGATTTATAAAATATGAATTTTTATCTAAAAATATTTTCAATAGTAAAAAAATAAAAGAAAGAAAGCCACTGCCAGTAATAACATGCACAAACATTTATTAAACATATATAAATTTAAAATTATTTTAGTATGTTTAATTTAATTTTTTTTTATAAAACATTAAAACTTTACCTTAGATTTTAATTCACAATTTAACTGTTTTTATTTTATTTTGAAAGTTCACACAGATGAATTTAATATTTATTAGAGTGTCGAGTATGAATAGACTACATAGATTGCATTTGAAAAGAAAATATTCTATCCCGTATATAACCTTAGGCCAAAAGTTCGCAGTTAAAATAATGTCAATCCATCTGATACATCAATGTATTCAATGCAGCATGAATACGACAGCACAAATACCATACTGTCAGGAATGTACATCTGAACAGCATGGTTAAAGAAGACATTGACTCTCATCCAGAACAGGAATACTACACCTGTCTGATGAGAAGAGCAATAAAAAACACTCCATATGAAGAAACTGCATTTTCTGTCTTACTATCCCATTCCATAGGCAACAAGGAGGTGTGCAGTGTATAATGTGATCCTGCAGGTAGCGGACCTCATACTACATTTACTAATTACACCAATATATCCAATCCATTGACCCAATCCAACTACAAAACAAATAACCTAAGATTTACCCTCCCTTAAACAACATAACTTTACGAATCTATGCAGCCATTCACATCCGACTTAAATTTAACTTTTTTTTTTTTTTAAAAAGTTGTTTAACAAAAAAAAATCAAACTTAAAAGAACGGAAAATAAATTAATGGAAATGATTTAAAACACAAATAATACATTCAATAAAATAATTAATAAAAAATTTAGTCAGATAGGAAATTCTACTTCTATTTAAATATTGAGAAGTTTTTGGAATCAAAGTTCTTACTGTTTTCAGAAAAAGTCTGTAGTTTTTAATTGCTTGTAATTTGGAAGGTGTTAATTCCCATGAAGTCATGAGGAGATCAGTGTGCAGTTAGCCATTCCTCCTTTATTGTAGCTGATATTTAATTGCTGGGCCCAGATATCCTATAGTTCACAATATGGGAAAATGATGTTTCATTTTTTTAGAACAACTGAAGGAATTGAAAATACATCTTTCAATTTCTTCTCCTACAACTCTCTCCAACTTAACACATATCCCCTCTCTCAATGACATCTCTTCCCTTTTATAATCAACTTTTGGATCGAGTGTGCATTATATTATAATGATGATGACCCTTTCATTGAGCCCATTTCCTGAGGGATTTCTTTTATTGGCAATTAGTTTCTATTGTTTTTTCTCTCCTATCTGACCTTTACTTGTACATTTTGGAATGCCCAAGAGCTAGTTTACTTTTACTAATTAAAATAATCATTTCCATTTTATACAATAGAATTAATTAAATTATTGTACATTGATTTTTATCTTGAAATCTTTCAAGTCTTTTTCTTAATATTTAGTTTTAAAACTTTTTTCTTTTTTTTAAATAAAGTTTTCTTTTAATAATTTTTCATCTGTGCAATTTTATATATTAGAGTTTAGATGATTTTTAATTTTCAATTTTTAATTCTTAAAAAAGGTTTTATTTGCAAACTTTTATTTTTCACATCTAATTTTAAAAAAAAATAATGTAACAGCATATGTGCCTATTACATATCAGTAAAATTGCTTAAAAAATAAACAAAAAAAAATTTACTTAGGATTAGTAATTATGGTACATGATTAATGAAGACATTTGGTTAGTAATTTTACAAAAAGACTATATACAAAAAAGAAAAATGATGAGTCAACATTTTTCTTTTTTGCATCTATGTGTATGCCGCCCCCGCCGAGGGGGCCGGGGGGGCGCTTTTTCTCTACATTTCATTTTTAGACACATGGCCTGACAAGCAAATTATTTATCTAAGGAGGTTGCATCGAAATAAATATGTTTTAAGAGATAATGGGTTTATATGTGTATATTTGCAACACAATTATATATACCACCAACTTATTTATGATCGATTGAAATGCTTAAATAGGGTTACACTGAAGTAAATTTCCAAAAGGCACTCACTGTAAGGTACCACATTTGCAATCAATCATAAGCTTACATGGCTGTGCATGCCTATACACATTAAAGTGTAATATGTATTAACAAAAAAAACATATTAATTGTTACCTTTTGATTTTTTCTTTTTAACAACATACAATTTAAAATTATTAATACTTTATCATGTTTAATATATGTGCTATTTCCTTCTGGCAGTGCTTTTATAAGATTTAAAGTATATGACTTTATGTAAATAGATAAAAATATTTCATTTTGAAAAAAAAAATTTACTCAGCGTACTCGTGGTTTATTACACATCGGGTCACATTGGTTGGCCAATTATAATGGTAGGATGGTCTTGTGGATTAATAGTCTTACCATATCTGAACTACAGAGTGCCACTGGGCTACTTGAACCAGAAAATTTATAGAGTAGGCAGATACACCCTGTTAAGATCTAACTTTACATATATATGGTTTTATTCCAATAATCATCCCAATGCCACTATCTCAGTGAGACACACAGATTTATAAAATATGAATTTTTATCTAAAAATATTTTCAATATTAAAAAAATAAAAGAAAGGAAGCCACTGCCAGTAATAACACACACAAACATTTATTAAACATATATAAATTTAAAATTATCTTAGTATGTTTACTTTAATTTTTTTTTATAAAACATTAAAACTTTATCTTAGATTTTAATTCACAATTTAACTGTTTTATTTTATTTTGAAAGTTTGCACAGATGAATTTTATATTTATTAGAGTGTTGAGTATGAATAAACTACATAGATTGCATTTGAAAAGAAGATACCCTATCCCTTATTTAACCTTAGGCCAAAAGTTCACAGTTAAACTAACATCAATCCATCTGATACATCGATGTATTCAATGCAGTATGAATACGACAACACAAATACCATACTGTCAGGAATGTACATCTGAATAGCATGGTTAAAGAAGACATTGACTCTCATACAGAACATGAATACTACATCTGTCTGATGAGAAGAGCAATAAAAAACTCCATAGGAAGGGATTGCATTTTCTGTCTTACTATCCCATTCCATGGGCAAAAAGGGTGTGTGTGGCATATAATGTGATCCTGCACATAGCAGACCTCATACTACATTTACTAATTACACCAATATATCCAATCCATTGGCCCAATCCAACTACAAAACAAATAACCTAAGATTTACCCTCCCTTAAACTAACATAACTTTATGAATCTATGCAGCCATTCATGCCCAACTTAAATTTAACATTTTTTTTTCTTTTTTAAAGGTTGTTTAAAAAAAAAAAAATCTAACTTAAAAGAACAGAAAATAAATTAATGGAAATGATTTAACAAACAAGTAATACATTCATTAAAATAATTAATAAAAAATTTAGTCAGATAGAAAATTCTACTTCTATTTAAATATTGAGAAGTTTTTGGAATCAAAGTTCTTACTGTTTTTAAAAAAAGTCCGTAGTTTTTAATTTCTTGTAATTTGGAAGGTGTTAATTCCCATGAAGTCATGAGGAGATCAGTGTGCAGTTAGCCATTGGTCATTTATTGTAGCTGGCATTTAATTGCTGGGCCCATATGTCTTATAGTCCACAATATGGAAAAACAATGTTTCATTTTTTTAGAACAACTGAAGTGCATCTTTCAATCCCTTCTCCTCCAACTCTCTCCAACTTAACACATATCCCCTCTCTAAATGACATCTCTTCCCTTTTATAATCAACTTTCAAAGTGTGCATTACATCATGACGATGATGACCCTTTTATTGAGCCCATTTCCTGAGGGATTTCTTTTATTGGCTATTAGTTTTTATTGTTTTTTTCTCTACTATCTGACCTTTACTTGTATATTTTGGAATGCCCAAGGGCTAGTTTACTTTTACTAATTAAAATAATCATTTCCATTTTATACAATAGAATTAATTAAATTATTGTACATTGTTTTTTATCTTGAAACTTTTAAGTCTTTTTGTTAATATTTAATTTTAAAACTTTTTCTCATTTTTAATAAAGTTTTCTTTTAATAATTTTTCATCTGTACGATTTTATATATTAGTGTTTAGATGATTTTTAATTTTCAATTTTTAATTCTTAAAAAAGTTTTTATTTGCAAACTTTTACTTTTCATGTCTAATTTTTTAAAAAAAAAATATAACCGTGTATGTGCCCGTTACAATATATATATATGTCATATTATTATTACTATTTGTGGGATATTCCGTGTAGTGAAAAAGCTAAATGCTGACGTTTCAATACAATATCAAGTACCTTCCTCAGAGCATCCTCTTTCTCAAATCATAAGAATGCATGTGAGATTTAAAATCGTTTTTATCATTTTCTTTCTCCTCATATTTAAATTCTATTGGTTGAGAAGTTTTAAAATTTATTTTCTCTTCCAATAGTTTCTTCCAAATGTTGTTAATCTTCTTTAACTCACACCTTTCATTTATGCTCTTGGGCCTTTTAAAAATCTTTATAGCTTCTCTTAGCAATCTCTGGTCATATTGTTCAATTTTTGCTAAAATATTTGTTTTTTCAAAATTGATATCATGATTTGTTAATTTAATATGAGAATAAATAGCTGATGAATTGGATTTTTCTCTCACTGCCAGAATATGTTCTTCCTTTCTAATATTTATTCTACAATTAGTCTGTCCTATATATGTATGTGGACAGACCCTACATGGAATTTCATACACACCATGACACTCCAAAGCAATTTTATCTTTAGGAAGAGGAAAATTTTCACTAATTTTTTTATAAGTAGTGTAAATTGTGTGAATATTATAATTCTTTAAAATGTTACCAATTCTATCAGTTACTCCCTTTAATATATGGCAAAATTGTCTTAATTTTTGATGTATCAAAATCTTTTTTCTTTTGATATGTATAAGCCCTATTAATAATTTTGTAATTAAAACCATTATGAAGAATCATTTTATTAGTAGCAAAAAGGTCCCAGTGAAAATGGCTATCATCAGAAAGTCTCTTTTTTCTATCCAATAATGTCTTTGCCACTGAAAATAGTTGTACAGGATGGTGATGAGAGGAAAAATGCAGATATCTCCCAGTGTGTGTTGGTTTTTTATATATACCATGGGATAAAGAACCATCTTCCCTTCTTTCAATCAAAACATATAAAAAAGGTAATTGATTATTATTTTCTATTTCCATGGTAAATTTAATATTGTTGTGAAGAGAGTTTAAAAAATTAAAAAAAGTCATCAAGAGCATGCTTACCATGAGGCCAAATAACAAAGGTATCATCAACATACCTCAGCCATATAGATGGTTTTTTAACTGCTAAAGTCAAAATTTTATTTTCCAAATCCTCCATAAAAATAGAAGCTAATGCTGGAGAAATTGGTGAACCCATAGCTAGACCTGATGTTTGTTTATACATCTGCCCATCAAAAACAAAAAATGTATTCGGTAAGCAGTGTTCAATCAAAACCACAGCAAAATTAGGCAACTGAATATTTTTTAAAACTTGAATCGCTTCATTTACAGGTACACTAGTAAAAAGTGAAACAATGTCAAAACTTACCAAAATATCATTTTTATTCAATTTAATATCCCAGATAAGCTCAAGAAAATGATTAGCATCTTTAACATATGATGACATCGTTGTTAAATGTGGCTGTAAAAAAGAAGTCAAAACCGAGCTAGGGTCTGTGTAGGTGAACCAACTGCACTTACAATCGCTCTCAATGGAATATCTGGCTTGTGAACTTTTGGTAAACCATATAATTTTGGATAAAAAGAAGATTTTTCCCTCGGAGTAAGCTGTATCTTTGTTTCTAAATCTAGATCAGTAGAGTAAATTAATGCTTTTGTTTTCTTTTCAAGATAAGTCATAGGATCTCTATAAATTTTTTTATAAATATTATCATTTAATAAATTATGTATTTTTTTAAAATAATCAGCCTTATTTAAAATTACTGTAGTATTACTCTTATCTTCCAGAAGAATAGTAATAGATTTGCCATTTTTTAAAGCAAACAAAGCTCTTCTTTCATTAATTGATAAATTAGTTTTAGGTGGTTTTGCCTTATTTAAAATATCGTATATTTTTCCCCTCACTATATCTGCATCCCCGCAAGGTATTTTTGATAGACTACTTTCCACTCTGCAAATAATATCCTCAAAAGGTAATTTTGTTGGTGTTATTGCAAAATTAAAACCTTTATTTAAAACTTTTAGTTCAAAGTCTGATAATTTTCTATCAGATAAATTCTTTACAGCGTGCACACTTCCTCGTTCAGACAAAGACAAAGATATCATTTCCTGTTTCTTTGTAAGTAGTTTGTTAAATTTATTCATTTGCCTTCGAAATTTAAAATCACGTTCTTTAGTTACTCTAAAATAAACGATTTTATCACAAATTGACCATAATGTTGGATGAAAAGTATTACTTAATAAAAGGCGGAGTTGTAACAATTTTTTATCTAAAAAGTCTAACTTTTTTTTTGTATTTCTAATAAAAGAAGTTAAAATATCAAAACTTGCCTTATTCAAAACTGCGTCAATTTTCTTCGTATGCATATGGAAGGAAATTTTACAACAGCTAGGATAAAGTCCATTTCTTTTACAGTTGAGTAAAAATTGAAGATCATAAACGGCTTTAATTTTCTTCACACACATTCTTTCAAAACACCTCCATTCTGTAAACCAATCTTTCCCGTAAAGATGAATAATGTTAATTCTAATGTTTTCACGGATAAAAGATGTCATATTATTATTACTATTTGCGGGATATTCCGTGTAGTGAAAAAGCTAAATGCTGATGTTTCAATACAATATCAAGTACCTTCCTCAGAGCGTCCTCTTTCTCAAACCATAAGAATGCATGAGATATTTAAAATCGTTTTTATTGTTTTCTTTCTCCTCATATTTAAATTCTATTGGTTGAGAAGTTTTAAAATTTATTTTCTCTTCCAATAGTTTCTTCCAAATGTTGTTAATCTTCTTTAACTCACACCTTTCATTTATGCTCTTGGGCCTTTTAAAAATCTCTATAGCTTCTCTTAGCAATCTCTGGTCATATTGTTCAATTTTTTCTAAAATATTTGTTTTTTCAAAATTGATATCATGATTTGTTAATTTAATATGAGAATAAATAGCTGATGAATTGGATTTTTCTCTCACTGCCAGAATGTGTTCTTCCTTTCTAATATTTATTCTACGATTAGTCTGTCCTATATATGTATGTGGACAGACCCTACATGGAATTTCATACACACCATGACACTCCAAAGCAATTTTATCTTTAGGAAGAGGAAATATTTCACTAATTTTTTTATAAGTAGTGTAAATTGTGTGAATATTATTATTCTTTAAAATGTTACCAATTCTATCAGTTACTCCTTTAATATATGGCAAAATTGTCTTAATTTTTGATGTATCAAAATATTTTTTCTTTTGATATGTATAAGCCCTATTAATAATTTTGTAATTAAAACCATTATGAAGAAGCATTTTATTAGTAGCAAAATGGTTGATGATACCTTTGTTATTTGGCCTAATGGTAAGCATGCTCTTGATGACTTTTTTAATTTTTTAAACTCTCTTCACAACAATATTAAATTTACCATGGAAATAGAAAATAATAATCAATTACCTTTTTTAGATGTTTTGATTGAAAGAAGGGAAAATGGTTCTTTATCCAATGGTATATATAAAAAAACCAACACACATTGGGAGATATCTGGATTTTTCCTCTCATCACCATCCTGCACAACTATTTTCAGTAACAAAGACATTATTGGATAGAACAAAGAGACTTTCTGATGATAGCCATTTTCACCGGGACCTTTTTGCTACTAATAAAATGCTTCTTCATAATGGTTTTAATTACAAAATTATTAATAGGGCTTATACATATCAAAAGAAAAAAGATTTTGATACATCAAAAATTAAGACAATTTTGCCATATATTAAAGGAGTAACTGATAGAATTGGTAACATTTTAAAGAATAATAATATTCACACAATTTACACTACTTATAAAAAAATTAGTGAAATATTTCCTCTTCCTAAAGATAAAATTGCTTTGGAGTGTCATGGTGTGTATGAAATTCCATATAGGGTCTGTCCACATACATATATAGGACAGACTAATCATAGAATAAATATTAGAAAGGAAGAACACATTCTGGCAGTGAGAGAAAAATCCAATTCATCAGCTATTTATTCTCATATTAAATTAACAAATCATGATATCAATTTTGAAAAAACAAATATTTTAGCAAAAATTGAACAATATGACCAGAGATTGCTAAGAGAAGCTATAGAGATTTTTAAAAGGCCCAAGAGCATAAATGAAAGGTGTGAGTTAAAGAAGATTAACAACATTTGGAAGAAACTATTGGAAGAGAAAATAAAATTTAAAACTTCTCAACCAATAGAATTTAAATATGAGGAGAAAGAAAACGATAAAAACGATTTTAAATCTCACATGCATTCTTATGATTTGAGAAAGAGGACGCTCTGAGGAAGGTACTTGATATTGTACTGAAACGTCAGCATTTAGCTTTTTCACTACATGGAATATCCCACAAATAGTAATAATAATATGACATCTTTTATCCGTGAAAACATTAGAATTAATATATATATATATATATATATAT
>JAQFVV010014822.1:0-26219 GCA_028023455.1 Epiperipatus broadwayi | reverse complement strand
CCTATAATAAAATATAAATAAATGTTTAATGCTAATATTGAAAGTAATTCATAGGGGGGGATGATCTTAGAAGCCTAATTGTTTGAGGGATGAACGAACAGTCGTATTGGTCGCCAACAACCAATAGTTAAGTCCAGTACTAGGATCACTCAGTTAATAAACAAAACTTCCTTCCCATTAGTGTACAGTGCGTCTTTTACGTAAGGAGTAATTGCTGAGACAATTACATCGTGGCCCTGAGTGACCCTATTGGTCCATGCTAGGAGTTGGAGCTTGTGGGCGGGATTAGACTTCGAAATCGTTTTGACATGACGTAAGGTGATGCGAGAAGTTAAATAATAATTAAATCATCGTGTCTGGCGCCCCTTGTATTGATAGTGAATAATTACCGATATAAGAAAATAAATAAAGCTTTACGCTATGTCATGTTTATTTCGGAGCTCTCGATCTCTTTTAGGAACGTACAGATAAAGTCAAAAAAAGGCCGACCGTAACAATAGTTATAGTATATAATTTTTTTTTAATTAAATGTAATTAAAGATAATTACAGTTATGAAAAACAAATGAGATTACGTAGAGCATATATAAATTTCTTTAGAAATTGTCTACTACTGCTCTTTGAAGCCATTATGTTTAGTAGATAAAAAAAGGATAAAGCCACCAGCTGCCTGAAGTCTACCTTGGATTCAGTATTTGTTCAGCTTGAATATATTATTCCAAAGAAATGACAACTTACAATGCAATTGGAAAAATGTGATGATGAACCAGTGAGTATTTATGTGGCAACTTTCAGTAGATAATAGTGTAAGCCAGAATAAAAGTTGCACTTTGGCAAGGAAGCGTATACATGACATTTATCTATATGTACATAAGTGATATGGATTATTTGATAATAATAAAAAAACTTTATAATTTAGACTTAGTTTAAGAACCGTATTTTTGCTCTGATTCCACAAAAATGTCTTATATTTGTGTAGTTAAAAGAAAATGATATGCTTTCTTTTCTTTTAAATTTCTTTAAAAGAGAATATTAAAAAATATATATTTGCTTCTTCATTTAGAATTTGTTTTAAAAATTAATATTGATTTAAGTGTTTAATTCTTTTAAAAGGAGTCTCCTTTCATATGTAAAATGGATAATAATAATAATAATAAAAAACTAAAAGATTCGTTTAAATAAAAAGATTTCGTAATAATATTTTAGATTATAATATGATATGAAAGTTTAGATAAATTAGTCATTGAGTTCAATAATCTTAATAGATAAATACAGTGTAAATGCATGAATGTGGAAATATGTTTGATATGTGAAACGTCAAAGAGCTAAAAATAAAAGTCCAGTCAGGAATTTTTTTTTTTAAAAAAAAAACCAGTTCTATAATCAATTGTAGTTTGAATTTAAATGAAAGTTGTTAATTATCTTAAATAGGATTGATATTGTTTTGTATTTAGCTTTATCCTTGCACTAATCCACATTAAAATATACTTTATATGTATGAAATTGTTATGTATATATATATGCAATTGTTTAGAGTCTGTTTATAGTTAAGTAATTATGATATTATGATTTGAAGGATTTTTTTTTTATCGGGGGTAGAATCCCAAGCTGTTTATCTCTATGAAGGATTTAATATTAAGAATATTATTTATGCTAAGTAATATCCAATAACTGTTTTATAAGCGATAGGACCCAAAGAATGACCACTTCTTTGAATTATTATTTATTTAAGGAAGATATGTGTATAGTTAAGTACATGTTTACCCAGATTAACAAGGAAGATGTAGATATATATATATAATTAATAAAACAAGTTATAAATTTCGTAAGTTGTTTTTAAGCTTGCATTTAAATGATCACTAGATGGAGCTTACCAATAGCTCTAAACCAATTGGTCTGGAAGTAGGGATTAACGATAGAGATTTTGAATTCTTTCTCTTTCAGCACTTATAAAAATAAAGTTTCTGTAGAGCTATTGGTAGGCTCCATCTAGTGGTCATGTGTGTGTGTGTGTGCTGCAGCTGCTAATCTAAACATGATTGAATAAATGAGCTATGTTTCTAAGCATCATCAACATGTAGTGTTATATTCTTGATGCATTAAAGGTGCATAGGATATTTTTTGCCTCCAAACTACTTGATTAGAAATAAACCTTGGATATTTTTCAAGGATGTCTGAATATTATAATTTGTTGAGAGTTATTCTAGCTTACATGCATGTGAAATATTAATTAAAAGATACTTGAGAGATGAGACTATTAAAGAAATAACTGTTTCTTACTAAAATTTAAATAGATAAGGAGTTGATTATGTATGAGGAATATAATTTAAATTAGAAAAAAAAAATTAGCCATCTGTTAAATCTTGACAATTCCTTAATGACAAATACTGCCCTCTCCCCCATTCAAGTTTTGAAATGTCTTTACATATATATATATATAACTTTGTATGTCAGTGTGCTATATTGCAGGGAATATCTATTGTTAATGTTGAATTGATTGTGGAAAGGGTATTGAATAATAGTATGTATTCATGAAGGAACAAAGCCCAAATTTTATTTTCATAGGAATAGTGCAGTATAATCAATGGTTTACACAAGTTGAGACTTATATTTCAAATAATCTTTTAAAAATTTATCTTTTTTTGTTAGACACAAGAGGTAATTGGCTATTATTAGTTTATTTAATGAAATCTAGCTATTCTTGGCTAGAGGTTAAAGCAAAGATATAAAATGCTAACAACTTTAATCATGAGATAGTTGTCACATAATAATGAGAGACCCTTGCTTTGCAGTGCGCTATTAAATATGATTTTAAAACATCTATATGTGCCCCAATGAAAAAGTGAGAGATTCGCTTTCCAAAATGGCCTCTGGTACCATCTCCAAAATGTGCCATCTAGCAACTGTAACGAGCACAGACGTTCGTTACATTGTTTTTTTTATATATATTATTAAACAAGTTAAAATAAAAAGTTCGCATTTAAAAACTTTCTTTAAAAATTAAAAATTGAAATTAAAATATCGTCTTAAACTCTTATAATTAAATCGCACAGATAATGAAAAATTATTAAAATAAAAATTTATTAAAGAAAAAGTATTTTAAAACTAAATTTTAAAAAGATTTGGAGATAAAATTATATCTTTAAATTTATCTTTAAATATATTTTTGATTTGGAAAACAGGTTAATTAATCAGAAATGGAAATGATTGTTAATTAGTTAAATGTAAACCAGCCTTCGGCATTTAAATGTAAAAACACCGGTCAGATAAGAAAACAATAGAAACTGTTAGCAAATAAGAAGAAATCCCTATGGAATCGGACCGCAGCGAAAGGACCATCGCATCGGTGACGTAATGTAAATTCAATCCTTCACATTAATATAAAAGGAAAATTTGGAAATTATTAATCAGTGACTAGTGAATGATTATTACGATGTGAGAGATATGTGGTAGTGCGGAAGTGTAGAAGGGATTGAAACAGACGCACGGTTCAATCCCTTCAGCTTTGCTAAGTAAAGAAAGAGAAATGAACTATCGTTTTTCTACATGGAGGACTAGTTAAAGCAAAAACCTCCGGATGAATAAATAAAACAACGGCTAAATGGATACCAATCTTAGGACGGCGTGGGAATTCACGTTCATGGCAAGCAACTGTAAAAGATGAACATTTTAAACCGTAAGAACTTTATAAAAAATGAACATTAAATTAAACTTTCCAGAGTTAAATGATTGCAATCTTATCCTATCTGACCAACTTAATTTAGTAATAATGTTATTTGATGTATTTCTTTTTTTTTATATATATTTAAAATCATTTCCATTTATTTATTTACTTTTTTGTTCTTTAAGTTTTATTATGATTTCTGTTTTCCGTTAAATTAATTATAAAAATGTTAAACTTAAGTCGGGCGTGAATGGCTGTATAGATTTGTAAAGTTATATTAGGGGAGGGTAATCTTGGGTTATTTATGTCGTTGTTAGATTGGGTCAATGGATTGGATATATTGATGTAGTTAGTAAATGTAATCGGAGATTCGCTACGGGCAGAATCGTTTATATATACGCCGCATTCACCCGTTTGCCTATGGAAGGAATTATAAGTCGGAGAACGCAGTTCCTTTCTATGGAGTTTTTTTTTTATTGTTCTTCTCGTTAGATAGATGTAATATTCCTATCTGATTGAGAGTCAATGTCTTTTCTTAATTCTTTTGGTGCTGCCGTATTTCGTATTACATTGAATACATCGATGTATCAGATGGATTGATGCCAGTTTGACTGCGAATTTTAGCCTAAGGTTAAATAGGGATAGAATATTTTTAATTTCAATGCAAATCTATGTAGTATTCAGATTCGATTCTAAATAAAAATGCATTAAATTTAAGTTGTTTATAGACGCTTGCATGGATTGTTTATCGGTTAACTATGTTTTGCGTTTTCATATTTGATCAAAATATATAGACATTCGATAAATAATGATACCTCACGGTGAGTATCTAAAATGTATTTATTCGGATGTCTTTTAAGTTATTGGTGACAATGCAAGTATCTTATGGTGAATAAAATTTCCCTCCGCAATTGTCAGTAATCAATAATTTTATATTTTGATCGCTTATGTTTACTTTGGAATGTTTTTAACCGTGTAATCTATGTAACCGATCTATAGCAACATATTAAAACAAGCTTCTATAATCCCATCTGTGCGAACTTAATTAAAATGTAAAATTAGAATATAATAGTAATTAAATGTAAATTGGGGTCAAAAATCAAAGTTAAAATAATGTTAAATGTTAAAATGTAAAACTAATACTAAAATAATTTTAAATCTTATATATATGTGCATAAATAAATGTTTGTATGTTAATTACTGGCAGTGGCTTATTTTATTCCTTTTTTTATATATACTCTTAGATTATCTTATGAAATCTCTGCTATTCCACTGAGCTAGTGACATGGGCTAACGACCGGAATCAAAATTTAAAAAAAAAAAAATTTTTTTTTTTTTGACTTACGTATCTGCCTACTTTATAAATTTTTCTAGGTTCAAATGCCTAGATGGCGCCCCGTAGTGCAGTTTACGTTAAGTGCTTTCTCCGGATCGTTACACAACATAGTTTAGCTATTCTCCACAAAAACCTACAATCGACCAATACGCTTACATTAAATTGGGCAAAATTCAAACTATGGCATTGAAACCATAAATCACAAGAATGTTTACAAATTTCTTGATATTAAAAAAAACAATTATAAATAAAGAAAATAGACAAAAAGTTGCCAACATTTTTCAAACTGATTGCTGTATGTCTGTCAGGTCATTGAGGAACTCATTGAAATTCCCAAAACTATCCGTTACATTTTTAACAGATTTGAAAAAGCATAAGGTGTGCATGTACAATGCCAGGTTGGAGCACTGCAGAGACATGCAAAGAATCTTCTGTAATTTTTGTTAAACATTATAATTAGTGTTTCCAATATGAGCAGCAACTAAGCACCACAATACAAATGGAGATCATCAGAAGAAACCCCCAAAAAAATTTATGAATAGAAAAGATTTGAATCAAAATGTTGCTTGCTTTTATTCATTTTATTTTAAAGACATTATTATCACAAATACTTCTGATGATCAAATGGTAAATGCTAAGATTTGGGTATTTTGAATTATTTGTGGGTTAAAATTTTGTGCAAGCAATCTAATGTTCCAACTCACATTGCCAAGATTATGCATGATTTTCTTGACAGGCTTTCACTGTCTTTTGGCTGTTTTCAAAATTAAAATAGGTCATGAAAGGAGTATTGCGTGATTGATTCTAGCCGAGGATTGTAAGGACTGCATTAAAGTTCTGTAATTGTTTTCTGTGGTATATTGAGTCACAAAGAGACTACTTTGAATAATATAATCAATAATATTATAATACCTTATGTTTTCTTTATCAATCATTTTTTTATTGGTATACACTGTGTGGTTGTGTATATATATACACACAGAAAGAGAAGCTGAAAAAAAAATTAGAATCAAAATTTCTTGATAATTTTTTTTTTTTTTTTTTTAAGGGAATTGACCCTATGTCTTTAGATGCATTGGCTCGTGAAGGTATTGTTGCATTACGAAGAGCAAAACGAAGAAATATGGAAAGGTAATTTGCATATAACAAAAATAAAATAAGAGGAGCCGCGAACTGCGCTATATTTGGTCCTAAGCTTCCCTTGCATTCAATATATATAGGATATAATAGCTCACATTTATTGATTAACATTGTATAGCATAGAATATGTATTGCTTCATTACTTTTTAACATACACATATATATAATAGATGCTTTTTTATATGTATGCGTATAAACAAAATTTTAAAAATAATAATTATTAATTTAAAAATTGAAGGGGATACATTTACATATATTTTATTGTGTGTGTGTATTCACTCATGGATTCACTGAAGCTATAAAAATAAAAAAAATTATTTTATTTTTATTTAAGTCGGTATTATTTTTAAATATTTTCTTTTAGAAAATACTGCACATCAAATTCGGAAAGAATAATAAAGGAAGAATAAAATGTATGTGTTGTCAACATAAACCAAAGAAATTTTACTGATGCTCGAGGAAAAAAAATGGCCACTTGAATACTAATTTAATGGGGTTTCTATTTGCATTTTTTTTTGTTTATGTTTTCTTTGGGTAGCATATAATTAAGTTGCTTAGTTAGATACAGTATAATTCGCGGCTCCACTATACAGACAATTCCCAAGTACATATATAATTGTTTTGTGTAGTTCATTTTTTATGTGGAAAAAAAATATAATCTTTTATCACCGTTATTGAATGATTATAATTACAGAGTTTACATATTAAAATTATTTCTAAGTTTTAAAAAAATGCACATTTTTAAAGTCAAGTTACTTTTCTGTTCAAAGTATAAACAGAAAATGACTTCCTCTCATATTTAAGTGATATGACAAGTAAAATTAGTTTGGTGTTCAAATTAAGTAAAGAGAATTTGCTGATAATAAAACATATTTTTTTGGATTGTTAAACTGAATTGTTTTTAATTTAAATAGTTTGTATATTTAGAATGTTTTACTCAGTGTCTGTATTTTAAATAAATGCTGAAACTATAAAAATAATGTATTTTTTATAGTTACATTTATTTGCAAAGAGACAGCATAGTAGAAAATATTTAGTTTTACTTAAAATATATTCGTAATTTTTTCTATATACATAAAATATTTTTTGCACAAGTCCAAATTTTTTTATATCATGATTATTATATGTTAGCAGCTAGTATTTGTGAGTAATAGGTATTAAGATGAAATAATCATTTCGATTTTTAGATAAAGAAGTTTAACAAATTTTGTTGGTGTCTTTGAACATTTAAGAAATGAAACAAAAAGAAAGTATTCTAGAAATATGCTCTTAAGAATTTGCAATTAGGGATTCCATTCCTGGAAAGAATTTTTGCAATTCCAGTATCTGATAGATCCTGTGTTTAAAAGAATGCTTATAATTTGGAAATAAAATGTATTACATACTTAGGAGCAAAAATTATAAAATGGCCAGGAATTGGCTTATCTTGACGAAATGATTTTAGTCCATGCATTAGTCACTTGGAAAATATTTCTTCAATCATGCATAAGCAGGCTTCTCCATTGACATATTAATTAAAGGGGGAAAAGATTAAGGTGCATTTTTTCTGAATGATTTCATATTAAACAATTATTTGGATTTTTTTTTGCTCAGATACATTATTAATTAAAAAATACTGAAGTTGCATGGCATCCTTTTATATATATATAATAAACCAATAGTTAATTACTAGTTGTTGTGTGTGTGATATAAATTTAAAACTAATTTAGATTAAAATGTTTTTTTACTACACACATTAAACAGAATGATTTATAATTTATTTATTATCTTTAACACTGAAAATTTTGGTATGCAATATCTCAAGGAAATATAATATGGACAAATAACTATATACAAGAACGTAGATGAAATATGCTTAAAATCTGAATGAAGTTGGCAATTTTTGCCTAGTGCATTTCCGACTAATATAACTTAGGCAAAAATTGCGAACTTCATTCAGATTTTAACCGTATCTCATACACGTTTTTGCGTATAATTATTTTTCCATATTATTAGTTTTAATTATGTGTAAATTTGATTTGGTAGTGAGAGCAATAAGTAAAATTTTTGTCACATATATTAGGAATACAAAGAAACATTTTATTTCATCGATATATAAATATATATTCTATATATAAAATGATTAATTTCCCTTTTCTATTTCTTATGTAATAAGTTTGTTGAATAATTGGTTAATATAACATGCACAAAATGATAAAAAAAAAAAAATTTGTCTTCTAAATGCATTTTTTTCTTCTTTTGACCTCCAATACTTTCATCAATTTATTTCTTTACTTTCTGCCATTATCTCCACGAAATTGTTAACAGACATTAAACTCTTTTTTGAAATGATTTTTAGTAATAGTACTTATAATTTTTTCTTATTCTTATCAGATTCTTATACTGTTTGTGAAAGAAAATTGTTTTAGTCTTCACAATTTATTGATTTTTTTTTTTTTTTAGTTTTAAAAAAAAAAAATCATAATTTTATGTATTAAATCTAATTTTAAATAGAATTTGTGTTTGTTTTTTAGATTAACATTGGCTTGTGGTGGAATTGCCATGAATTCTTTTGACGAATTATCTCCTGAATGCCTTGGATTTGCTGCCTTAGTTTATGAACATGTTTTGGTAAATATTTATCTAATTATTGAGATATTTTGCTTTTTTATTATTATTATTTTAATTCTGACATATATTTTTGTTAGGGTGAAGAAAAATATACTTTTGTAGAAGAATGCAAAAACCCTCTGTCCGTAACAATTTTAATTAAGGGCCCAAATAAACACACTTTAACTCAGATTAAAGATTCTATCCATGATGGCTTGAGGGCGGTGACGAATGCTATTGAAGATGGTAAGAGTTATTTCAGAAATAGATATAAGATTCATCAAGTTATTTGCTAATAGTAGCTTGATAAGTATTAAACTCATATCTCTAAAAATAAATATTTTATTTTTGGTGATGTAATCTAATCTTTATGACATGCTTGGTTTTTAATGTGTGATTTTAGCTTGCTATTGTTTAATTAGATTATTTGGTAGTTTTCTTTTAGTGTGTTGAAACTGCGAGAGGGCGTACTTTTTATGTAAACAAACACAAATATAACATTACCGGGATTTTTTTTATTTATTTTCAATTTTAACATTATTTTCTAAAATGGAATAATTACGTTTTTAAATTACATTATACAATTTAGTGCCTTGCGACATTTTGCAAATTATTTTTAAATAATTTACGAAACAACATTATTTTGTAAAAAACATTATTTTTGAAAATACAAGAATTACAATATTTTAAATTATATCCCACAAGTCAGCGCATAGTGCTGGAAAGTGCATTGGGGGGAGGGGACTGATGATTTTGTCGGTCCGAAGAATTGCCCAAAAGATGCAGTACTTAATTTACAAACCAACATTATTTTCTAAATACAATAATTACATTTTTAAATTACATTAGACATGTCAGCACATCGCGCTGGAATGTGCGGGAGGGGGGATGATAGTTTTGCCGGTCCGAAGGATTGGTCAAAAGATGCAGTACTCTGAATCAAACCAAGATTATGATTTGCAAAACAATGTGCAACTTCGGACATTTTATTTGTCTCTAATCTGATCAAAAGATGCAATACTCTGATCAAACCAGGCTTACAATTTCCAAAACAATGTCAACCTCAGCCATTTCATTTGACTTGTAGCTGTTCTCGCATGACTTCTGTGAAATGGTGCTTGGCCCGATCCTTTTGCAATTGTTTTCAAATTCCATGATGTGTAGAGAAGCGCGGAAACTGGCTTACAATTATTAGTATGTAATAGAACGTCAGTTAGGGTGTAAGATCACTATTACGAAGGCATATTACACAGTAATGGCCAGTTGAATTTCAAACACCCTCACGATATACAGCAGCGATCTGTTAAGTGTGCACATTTACATAGTGTCGCGAAGCACATGAGTAGGCCATAATATTGGTGTGCAACACCATGTAAGACTGCAACGGCTAATATAAACAGAACTGTTCTATAGGCCATAACTTTCTATGCAAAAGCACAGAAGTATTGGGTCACGTAAACGGCATATTTCTGTGCGTTTGCATAGAAAGTACGCCCTCTCGCGGTTTCAACACGCCTTTCTGTCATTTCAATCCTAAATTATTTCTTTGTACATACGCCAGATTTCTGATTACACTTTTTTTTACATTTCTGTGTAGTGAAACTGTGAACTACACTGTATCTAGCTATGTGACTTCAAATAGATGCTATCCAAAGAAAAATGGAAATAAACTAGCAAAAATCCCATTAAAATTCATAAATTGTAATATTCGGCAATGATAATTCTTTTTCTGAGGCATGCACATACGGATTACATATATTAAGAAGCTTTTTTCAGTTTATGTTGAAAGCACATATATTTTACTCTATCTTTATTTTATTTTCTAAATTTGATATTCAGCATTTCACTTTATAAAATATTTTCTAAGAGTAAAAGTTTTACAAAATTTTAAAGCATATTTAAAGTTAATATTGAATAAAAAACATAACATAATTAGAGAGATCATAATTTCTTGCTAAAAAGACAATTGTTCTGTAAGAGAAAAAAGTTATTGAAAAATATATATCACCCAGATTGTATTTAATATCAGACATTTTGCTATTTATTTTAAAAATAAAAATATGTCTGGTTTTTTTTTCTTATTATTGCTTCAATACATGCTTGAGTAGACACTGAATAAAATAAAATAATTATTCTGTCTATTTATTAGTAATAATTATTATTATTTGTTCTTAAATTTTGTTTGTACTATAATTGTGATTTATATATACATATAAAAAAGTGTGTGTTATATATGTGTTGATAAACAGGCAAAAATTCTCCATATAGTAGTGCAACCTTGTGCTAACCAGAGTAATCAATGGATGCCAGAAGGCCTGTGCATAAAATCTCTATCTAGTGCCTACTCATCCAATATCCCCAGACCAGTTTCTGGCTTGTGGTCTTCATCAGTGTATAGTTGAAAACTGCTGTCTAATACTATCACACTTTAATCAAATGAATAAAAATATGGTGAAAAAGACAAGTGACTTTCAAGATCTGCTTCTGCTGAACCACCATTTTCAGTCGGCCACGTCATATCATCTCTCAATGCCTTCATTATGATTTACTATATATCTATCATATATTGCCGCATTTAATTTTAAAAATCCATTATTCCATCACAGATTCAATGATGATAGTTTAAGAAAGTGTACCATATTTTCTTAACCTTTCAGATTTGCCTGCTGGATGAGGGCATAAAGAAATAATTTGCCTTTTTATGTAGTAAATTGAATAGCAAAACTGAATAAGTTATTAAAAATTATAAAGCAATAAAATTGAAATGGTTAGAGAGTAAATTTCAAAGTCCTGTCATGATTTTTCTGTCTTCCTATTGTTATCATAAATAAATAAAAAACTTTTTATTTTATAATCATTTATAAAATAATTTAATGAATGAAGAAAGCATTAGAATGTTATGATACATATTAAATCTGATAATTAGGTCATCCTGATATAAATAAATTCAAACTTGATTACCTGTTAAGTGTTAAAAAATATGTTGTGAGAACATATAAATAGGTCTCAAAATAAAAATGATAGTAGTCTAGTCTAGTCGGAGTCTAGGTTTAATTTAAAGAATACTAAGGTAAGAAGTGGAATGCTGAAATATGTACTACCAGCACCAATATTTGAAGAGGATAATCATAATCAAATCAGGATTCTACACTAAAGATTTGTTCACATATATAGTAAATGAATAATATTTTATTTATGGTAAATAAAATGTCTTTTTTTATCAACTATTTTAGCTTGTTTTTTGCTTTTCAAACTCCTTCCAAACATTTGCCATTAATATCCACTAACCCTGTGAAATTATGCACTCCACTGGAGAATATGTAGATGTAACAATCGTAATTTAAAGCAGTGATAATCAGCAGTATTAAGATTTCCAGAAGTAACCTCAAGATTAGTTCTAAATTGAATCTTGAAAAAGATATTAAAAAATACTTTTGGAATAATTACCCTTGATTTTCAGTCTTAGATTATTTGATCATCGTTATTAAGAGTATGGGTTAGATTAATTGTACGTAGTAGATTATGTTAACCATTTCTAATTATTTATATCTACTATATCTCGAATCAGTTATATATTGTATCAAATATTAAAACATGAATAAAATGAGCATATAGTGGAATATAATGTAAATGGCACAGAATATGTTTATCAAAATTAACTTTAAAATGGTTGGAATGTGAAATAAGAAAAGGAAACTTACGTTTACTGCACTACGGGGCGCCATCTAGGCATTTGAACCTAGAAAAATTTATAAAGTAGGCAGATACGTGAGTCAAAAAAAAAATATATATTTTTTTTTTCTTAAATTTTGATTCCGGTCGTTAGCCCATGTCACTAGCTCAGTGGAATAGCAGAGATTTAATAATATCATTTACTAGGATATAAAAGAATAAAGTAAGCCACTGCCAGTAATTATCGTACAAACAGATTTATTTATGCACATATATATAAGGTTTAAAATTATTTTTAGTGATTTACATTTAAACATTTAACATTATTTTTAACTTTGATTTTACTTTAATTTACATTGAGTTACTATTATATTATAAATTTGCATTTTTAATCAAGTTCGCACAAATGGGCTTATAAACCTGTTTAATATGTTGCTATAGATCGGTTACATAGATTTCAACGGTCAAAAACATTTCAAAGTAAACATAAACGATCAAAATACAAAATTATTGATTACTGACGATTGCATAGGGAATTATAAGAAACCCTCTAGTATTCATCGTAAGATACTTGCATCGTCACCAATAACTTAAAAGACATCCGAATAAATACATTTTTAGATACTCACCGTAAGGTATCATTATTTATCGAATGTCTATATATTTTGATCAAATATGAAACGCAAAACATAGTTAACCGATAAACAATCCATGCAAGCGTCTATAAACAACTTAAATTTAATAGTTTTATAGGATCGAGCCTGAATATACTATATAGATTTGCATTCGAAAATAAAATATTCTATCCCTATTTAACCCTAGGCAATACATTTCGCAATCAACCGGCGCCAATCCATCTGATACATTCATGTAATCAATGTAGCATGATACGACAACACATTTATATTGCTCAGGAATGTACATCTGAACAATATGAAGAAAGAAAAACGACATTGACTCTCCACCCACAGGAATGTGACATCTGTGGGCAAGTAGATCAATAAACTAAAAACTCCATAGGAATGGGCTGCGGTCTTCTGCCGACTTACAAACCCATCCATAGGCAAACAGAGGGTGTGTGGCGTATTTTATAATCCTGCCCGTAGCGGATCTCATGCTTACACCTACTAATTACATAAATATATCCAATCCATTGAACCAATTCAACCACGAAATGAACAACCCAAGATTACCCTCCCTTAATTATCTTCACAAATCGATACAGCCATTCACGCCCGACTCAAGTTTAACATTTTTTTTATAATTTATTTAACGGAAAACAGAAATCATAACAACTTAAAGAACAAAATTAAATAAATAAATAAATAAATGGAAATGATTTTACAAATTAAATACATTAAATAAAATTATAACCAATTAATAAATATTGTTGGTCAGATAGAATAATATTAAAATCATTTTAAATATGAAAAGTTTTTAATTTACTGTTCATAAATTTTAAAGTTCTTACGGTTATTGAAATAGTTCATCCTATTATATTCCTGGCCGTTTAAACGTGAATTCCCACGTCGTCCGAAGATTATTATCCGGTTGATTTATTTATTTATCCTTTGGAGATTTTGTTTTTCGTGTAGTTGGTCCTCATTGTATAAACGATGGCCCATTTTTTTTTTTATTCTTAGCAGAACTGAGGGGATTGAAGCTGTGCGTCTTTTTCAATCCCCCCAGCGCTAACACCTAGCTGTTACATCGTCAATAATCAATCAATATATATTATAATATATATTATAATATATATTATCGAATAATTAGTTCTGCCCAGCGCCTGGAATATTTATAAAATTTCCCGGAATTATCACAGTACAGCAGGAATATAAATTATAGCCCTTGCCTTCCTTTACTTTATTTACAATACAGACTGGATTTATTTATCCATTTAGATTACTTTATTTTATTCCTCAATTAATCAACTTGTTAGCTCACTGATCTAATTTTAATTTACTCTAAATAGTTATTCGCTTGGTAGAGAAAAGAAAACGCAAATGACTAAGTACTTCCTTTTATAAATAAAATTTAATTTGCAATTCGCTAATTCTAATTAATAATAAAATCCTAAAACACACATATATATCCACACATTAACATAATAAATACATAAATATACAATAAAGAATATAATTCAAATGAAACATTAAATAAATTATCGTAACTCAATTGTTACCTTCTCATACATTAATAGATTACAATCATAAGTTCTTTTTATGATAAATGTTCGAAGTGTTGCGCAACTTTTTAATAATTTAGTTCTGACTGATTTCTTATTTCAAATTAATTCTGACATGCATGTATTAATAGTTACCTAGGTATGATTTTTCCAATGTCGGATCAACCATCGAGGGGGAAAACCTTCCCTTCTTTTGCAGAGATGGTTGCTCGCTTTTTCAGACGTTCCAGTGAATGGAGTGAAAGTTTAGTCTTTTGACGTGGGTTTGTTTCCTTTCTAATTCAACATTTTAGTCGGTATTCATCCCTTTAACATTCTACTTCGAATCTCCAGGCAGATCTGGTTCTGTAACGGCGGTCTCTTCTCAGCAGCATTTTTTAGTTGTTATAAGTAGTGAGCAAATGGTTGGACGGAGATAGACCGAGCAAACGCCCGGTGTTTGCCACTAGCCCTCCATGTCAGCGTACCCTTCTATTATTATTTTTGTTAAATTCTAGCCAGCAAAAAAAACACAACCGGTTACTTCTAAATCAGCTCTGCTTATTCTCTCGCTGTCTTGCTATCGAATGTCTCTAATTGCCTCTTTCTTTTTCATTCTTATCTTACCAATCTATCTGGAATTTTTTTTATACAGTTTACATTTTTCCAATTTCTAATTACAATTTTCATTTCATTCTTTTGATACATTTAATATTGAATGCCACTAATTGCAACATTCCTTTTCATTACTTTATCTCGTACCAATCTATTTGGAAATTTGGTACAAGTTTACATTTTTAATTTTACAATTATAATTAATTTCTTTCATTCTTTTAAATATTGAATGTTACTAATCGCAACATTCCTTTCTCTCACTTTATCTTGTACCAATCTATTTGGAAATTTGGTACAAGTTTACATTTTTTTAATTTTACAATTATAATTAATTTCGTTCTTTTTACACGTGATTTTCTTATTTAACAAAGAAAGAAAGAGACGCGTTCAGTTTTACACCCCTCCCCTTTCCTTTCTAATCTTTCATCATTATTTAGCTTTTCTAATTTCTTTTAAAATAAGTTTTTAGAATCCTTTTAACTAAATTTTTTCTTTCTTTTTTTTTTTTTCTATTTCTTCTAACGAAACCCTTCTCTTTATTAATATTATTGAGAATCAATAATATATACATGCGAGCCTACATTTATGTAGATATCGCAATATATTGTAGCTATAATGATTATATTACAATGCAGAAAAGAAAAAAATATGTTTAATAAAATCTAAAACAGGCAAAACTCTCTATACGTATTGCCATTCAGTGCAAGCCAGAGTAATGCCAGAAGGCTTGTGCATAAAATCCCAATCTAGTGCCTACTCATCCAATATCCCCAGACTAATTTCTGGCTTGTGACCTTCGTCAGTGAGGAGCCTTGGATCTGAGAGCCTGCACCTAAATCTTAGAATCTAATGCAACCCTCCAGCAGCCATCTTTTTGTAGTTTTGTAGTTAAATGGAGATAAAAGGTGGTTGCTAGAGGGTTGCATTAGATCCTAAGATCTAGATGCAGTGCTCTCAGATCCAAGGCTCTTCACTGACGAAGGCCGCAAGCCAGAAACTAGTCTGGGGATATTGGATGAGTAGGCACTAGATGGGGATTTTATGCACAAACCTTCTGGCATCCATTGATTACTCTGGCTTGCACTGAGTGGCAACACGTATAGAGTTTTGCCTGTTTTAATAACGGTTAAGAGCAAGCATAAGAAATGGTGATCATGTGATGTTTAGTAAAATCTCATGTGAATTGACTAATAGATATATAAACTGCCGTTTACATGTATGTGCATGTCATTTAATAAATAAAAATGTAAGCTGTCTAAAGGTTAAAAGAAAAATTAATTCATGCACATTATTAAAGATTATTCAATATTTTGTAATATATGAGAAACCAATTGATAATAATATGCTAAAGAAAGAGGGGGAAATGCTTTTGATATGCTTGAGAATATTGACTTGCATAGTTGTTGTTTTTTTTTTTTTTGGGGGGGGGGTCTAAAGTCAAACATTTAATCTGCCTTTCAAATAAAAGTTTTAATTAAACAACTTGTCCATTTTTTTTTTTAGAAAATCAGTTGGTGGATTTGAAAAAAATATTAAAATGTTAAAATTGAATATTTTAGAAGTTATAATTAAAATTTTTAATGTCTGCAATAATTTTTTTTTTCCTACGTTACGAAATTTAAATAAAAAGAGAGGGAAGAGAAAAACTTTTTTTTCACCTATAATGTACTAAAATTAATATTCACAACATGTTATGAAGAGAGTAAAGGGGCTGTTTTACAAAAAATATATTATTGTAATGATGCAAAAGTTATATATTCCCTAGCTGGTGATGTATATGTTGTTTGAACAACATCAGTTTAGTATAAATAAGTCAGAAACAAGACACTAGACATTCTTATTACTGTCATTCTAATTCTAGGAGCTCAGCAGTTCATTCAATATTGTTTTGCATTAGAGTGCAGTCTACTATTGAAGCTGTGTTGCCATGCTTCAAATTGAAGAGAGAAATAGCCACTCATTCAAACTTTTTTCACTGTAAGCTGTGTTTTAACTTCAGGCAATATGTGTTAAATCATGTAACAACCAATCCAGTTTTTAAAATTAAAAAAAAATCAAAGCTACTATAACTTGTTTTTCATAAAACTTCAACCAATAAACCTTGACAACTTTTATCTGAAATTGTAATAAGCATGTTTATTATCCTTTTGGTTCTTCCTAGCGGTTGTAATATTCAAAATGATTATAATGCTAAGCAAAATACATTTTAGCTCAGTTACTGACTTATTTTGTGATTATCTGTCATTCAATCCCACTAATATTAAAACTCTTGACATATATATCTACCAGATTTTTTTGATCAGTAATGCATATAAAGTCAGTTGATTTCTGGATCCACAAATATTTATTTAGACATTAAAAAATTCATCCCTTTTATTAAGGTTAATGATTTCTTTTAAAATTAGGTGCAGTAGTACCCGGAGCAGGAGCATTTGAGATTGCTGCTCATAAAAGTTTAATGAAATATAAAGAAAGCGTTAAGGGTTGTGCTAGATTGGGGATTCAAGCCTTTGCTGATGCACTTTTAATCATTCCTAAAACTCTCGCACAGAACTCTGGGTTTGATCCTCAGGAAACTATCGTCAAACTTCAAGAAGAGCATGCGATTTCTAGTCAATCTGTTGGAATTGACATTTATTCAGGTAATTTCGTAAATTAACTTTTTTTATACATATTCTGTACATAAAAATATTATTTTTATTAATGTATTTTTAGATATATAAATAATCCATTTATCAATTCTATAAATTTGTAATTTCTTGTGCCTTCTGTATTTTTTAAATGTTACTATTTGATGAAAAGATTAATCAATTTCTGTATGATTTAGCTTTGAAGGGATTCACATCCATCAATAGTTCTATTTAAATATTACTTCTAAGCTCAATTCAGTATTAAAACTTGAATATTGAAAGATGTATATATAGATGAATATATATATATATACAAAATCGTAAAACAATACAATACTAGATTAAATCCAAAATTTTACCAAAATCCTTACACAACCATGGTTTCATCTACTACAAATAGGCATTTTCAAGTGAAAATCAAACTAAAGGAAATAACATACATACACAAATAAACAAACCTTCCCATAATTCATTTCAAACTCCACCTTCCCTTAATATCAAAAGAAGTCTTTGTAAGATTGGTAGACCTCAGAATCAAGAAGTTTTATCATCAAAATCTCTTTTATTCTTCTTTTTAACTCATTCTTTTCATAAAAAATAACCGAAGCATTGTCAAATAATATTCTATGATCTGTATTCAATTCATGAATATATAAAGCTGAGTTAAGATACCTATGTTTAACTTTACTTATATGAACCTTAACCCTTTCATTAAGGCTAAACTTACTCTGGCCTACATAAAATTTACCACAACTACATGGAATCTTATAAACAATACCAGGAATAGACCTACTATCAATATATATATATATTTCAAATATGACATGGATAGAGCCCAAAACATGTACAGAAAGCTTTAAAAATAGGATTAACTTAATTTCAAGAAATTACTTATGTATATGTGTGTGTTCTTTTAAGAAATATTTTTTTAAATTCCTTTTTGGATTTGTTTCAAGATTTTAATATTTCACTATAACAAGGGAAACATGGATATTTCATTCTGTGAACTAAGAAAAAGTTAAAATTTTAACTTATTTTATTAAGGATTGTGAAATATTGATTAAAAGAAAAATTATATATTTTCATTTAAAGTAGAACAATTACAGAATAAAATGTGGATGCATGCATATCTTTGTATACTAAAGTATTTTTTTAATGTAAAACAAAAAAAATTTAAATACATTTCTGACATATATTTACATATAAGGTACTCAAAAATGCCAGCAACTGTTTTGGTTACTCCTATAATGTGCTTTTATATATCTGGAACCATCAGGAATAAAATAACATATCTATTCATCAAAAGTCAAACATCTTTTCCTATTCTTTTCAATCTATTTTTATTGAAATTGCTTCTAGTAGAAAATTCTAAATTAATTGTCTAATATACATATTTTTGAGTTCATTAGGAACAGCAGTGTACCTGTAATTATCTGGTTAAAGACTGATTAATTGACAGATAGTAGATGATAATGACATAACCAAACCTTCAAATCCTGGGCACTGGCTTTCATCAATAAGAGCATAACAAACAATCTTACACTTTGAAGAATCTGAAACTGCTCAATATATGTATATTTGGTCATAAAAACATTCATTTTAGCACATTCATGTATATACATATATGTAACGAAATACAGACTTAAACATTAAAAATCATTTCCATATCTGCCAATGTAATAAATTTCTATAGATTAATAATCTTTTTTTATCAATCTTGTGATAAATATCTTACTTGGTTATTTTTTTTTATAAAAAGTTTTAAAAAAACCCACCTTAAACTATTTTTTTTAATCAAACTTTATAAAAATATTTTTTCATTAATTAAAAAATAAAATATATATAAATTACAAAAAAACTTTACAAGAAATTATTGTGTATTCGTATTAAATCTCAAAAGAAAATAAACAATAATTAATGAATGAAAAATAAAACATTAGGAAACTAGATAATTCACAAATATAATAGTACCTTTGGGTCATGTTCATATCATGAAGGTGTAAAATCTTAAATTACAAATAAAAATATATATATATATTTTTGTGAAGGAAAAATTGCTAAAATATGACCATTTTTAAATCATGCAGTTGACTGATCTAGTAAATTGAATTGTTAAGAAACTGGTGTGCTTTTATTTTTATGTAAATTGTCATATCTATGGTTAATGATTCTAATATGTAGGTTATTTGCCAATTGACCTACATAATGATTTACGCATATCTGATACATTTTATTAAATATATTAAGTTTACATACACTTTTGCAATCAACATAGTCTGGGATATATGATTTTATCTTGGATTATTTTTGTAGTAATAGTATGTTTGCATATAAGGCATCTTTTATCGCCACATGAAAAACATCCTTTTTCTGATACAAAATTAATAATAAAGTTTGTTTTTACATGTGTTTATTCTTAAGTGTTTTGTGTCTTCAGTACACATTTTAAAAATAATCTGCAGAATTTAATATGTTAGTGTTTCTGCAGTGTGTGGTTAATATCACGTAAATAATTAAAAGTAACTAGAAATCCCTTTCTGTCAATTTTCTGAAGATTTTATTATTGCAGTTTCCAACAGTGTTTTAGGATATTTATAATTTTATTATTTAAAACTTTGTTACTGTAGAGAAGAAATTTTTCAGCATTGCAAATTTTTTTCATTCCTAAAAATTAAGTAGAGGAGATATTAGCATTTAAGTACTTAGGGTGGTTACTGAAAGTTATTGCTGTCATATTAGTATCTTTAGTTTTCAAATGCACACCAGTTAAAGTCCTGTACATTATATTATTTATAAGAACAGTAACCTTAAAAAATAATTTTAAAACCTAATTTATTCATGTGAAGATATAATAATGCCCACAAAGGTCCTGCTTAAATTAGAAATTATGCTACCTATAAGTGAAGTAATGGCATGCAAAATGACAATTATGAGTCAGTAGATAAAATACAAATCATCAATCACACATTGATTACAGAATAATAGTAAATAGAAAATATTGTTGATTGATATGTGATAAATGTATGAAACAAAAGAAGCACAAACTTGTTTAAGTTGGACCTGTCTGAGAGAAATAATCATAAATCTACATGCAGCAAGATACTGCAGGCATTAAATTATATTCCTTATACATTGAGATAAAAGTGCACTCAGGTATATTATTCTATATTAGGTATAAGACAGTTATTCCTAAGGAACTGATGCAGTTAGGCAGATCTGATAGATTGGTTCTTGTTATCGATAAATTGAGAGATCATAGTTTGTTAAAAGATAATACAAAGATATTAAAGTGTCACTATATATATATAATTGAAATTTGTGAAATAATAGCAAATCTGCTTGCCCTTCCACTCAATTTCATTTTAAATCTGGCCAGATAAAAGATGAAAAAATATATATGTTAAACAGGTTTAGAATTTTTTTCCAGCTGGCCCATAGTCAACTTAGATAACTCTCTAATAGCGATCTCTATTTGACAATGTAACTCAGTTTAGAGAGCTAAACAGAAATTCACCACATTGCACTTGGCAAGACTAGTGAATAAAATATTAAAAGAAAAATGATAAAGAAGGGATTAGAAATTACAGATGTTTCAGTCTTTTATCAATTCTATATAAAATTATTTCCCAAGATAATTACAACTCGTCTTCAGTGAACTTGGGATTTTAACCAACTAAAAGAACAAGCTGGATTTAAAAGTGATTTTAGTACAATTGGATCACATCCGAGTATTGAGAGTAGTTATAGATAGGACTAATAAATGTGAGTTGCCATATAAATTATGAAATGGCATTTGATTCTACAAGCATTTTTTTCAGGGATTATAGACTTGAAGTCATATTTTGAGAATATTTATAAAATTATAATAGCAGCAATTAGATTACTTAATGCTACTAGGAAGGTTAATATTGTGAAGGGTGTACGACAGAGTAACTCCATATCTCCAACACTTTTTATAGCTGTGGGAAGCAAGAGAGTAGAAGCAAGTGGAAATTATTTAAAATCATCTAGATTTTGCAGATGTAATTATTTTTGCAAATAATACTTCAGAGCTTGAGAAAATGTTGCAAGAGTTATCAGATGAAAGGAATAAATTAGGACTAAAGGTAAATCCTAAAAAGACTAAATTAACGTTCATTGCATTTTCTCAAAAGAAGAAAATAAAGATTGATAATAACGAATTAAACAACTACGCTTACGTTGATCAAATTATTACCACAGATGGAAACAATGGATTAAATTAATAATAGGATTAAATTTGTTTAGAGTGCTTTTGGTAGAAATAACTTAATATTGAAAGGAAATATGCCTATATGTTTGAAAAGGAAGATTTTTAATAAATGTGTTTTGCCAGGACTTATTTATGGATCTAAGAAGAGCAATGCAGAGACTTCAAATCACTCAACAAAATATGGAAAGATGTACATTAGGAGTAACAAGAAGAGATTGAAAATGAAATATATGGATGAGAAAACAAATAGGTGTTTCTGTCATTATTACAAGATGAAGTGGAATTGGGCTAAACATTGCTAGAAGAGATGATAATAGATGGATGATTGAAATCTTAAACCACATTCCAAGAGATTGTAAAAGACATAGAAAGAGATCACATGTAAGATGGATGGGTGAACTATGAAAATGCTAGGGTGCAGTGGATCGATAATGGTTAAAAATGATAATGATTTATATATACACACAGACTAGCAATGGAAAAACAGCACAAAAGGAAGCTGATGGCAAATATATTATTTTTAAAATACAATATGTCTTGGACATTTATTTTCAGCAGGGTTTTTTTTTTTTTCACTTTAGGGGAAGTTCTTATTCCACAAGACAATGGTATTTTAGATAATTACAGAGTTAAAAGACAACTGTTATTCTCATGGTAAGTTTAACTATGCATATATCTATTAAAAAACTCACATTTTATTTTAATTCATTATTGCAATATATTGATGTTATAAGTTAATTAGTCAAATGTTGTTTTTTTATAGAATGAAAAAAGTATTTTTGTGAGATGTGAAAAACAAATTTTATTCTTATTAATCTGCAATAAATCTTGATTGAAACTAGTATATTGTTTAATTTGAATTACACTAAATATAAAATTGAGTTAATCACTTATTTACAGAAGCCAATTATAACAAATTGCAATGGTGAATTTGTAGTTTAATCGCAATTAAATTTTTTTAAAAATTCATTATGGTAATTTTTTAACAAGGAAAAGCTATCAATTTAGAATGGCACTAAGGTGGGCTTTGAGGGTTCCATCATCAGATTTTCAATGAAATGGACAGTTGAAGAGTTGTGGGGTGGGGGGTTTTGAAGCCTATCCATTAAAGTATGAAGATTGGCTATCTTAATATAAGCTGAGCATTGATAGTATATATGTGTAGAGATGATAATCTGGACCAATTGATGAGTGCTGGTTTAGCATGAAATACATATATTGGTGATTATTTATCTTTTCGACGTGTGTGTAATCAAGTGTATCAGGGGTATGAGATAGCATGGATGGTTGAGGGTCATGTGAAAGTCTAAGTTCAAACCCCTTATATATTACATATAGAAGTGCAGGTATGAAAAAAACCTGTACTGTAGAAAAAATTCATATTTCAAAAACTTGGAAAGTAATATATTTCTTATTTGAATCAGTTTGGAAGTATTTGCTATTTATTTATACATCAAAAGATTTCTCATGATACAAAACATAACTTTTTTTAATAGATTGAGTTGTAATATATGAACTTGGCCTGAAGATAATTTGACTCATTATAATTTAATGTAGAGTTTTAAATAAATGGAATATTCTGCATCTTTTAACATAACGTATTGACTTGATGTTTATTTATGTAAACATAACATTTAATTCTATCAAAAAATATAGAAAATTCATTTATTAAAAACTGTTGGAATGTAATTTAGAACTTCGGTTTTCAATGTAGTGATTAGAATTTGCTGATTTCAAAAATTCTAAATAAATTTCAACAAGTTGATGTATATATAACTAAAGTGTCATTTACTTACTATAATTTTTTTTCCATATGTCATAGCATCGGCCGGGAGGCGAACCCCCTGCAACCAACTGCTTGCTTGCAAGGCGGCTGCGCTGACCTCTCGGCTAACAATACTTGACATTTTTGAATTAAGATATAAATGTTATTTAATTTCATAAAGAATGATATAGAGTATTGATGTCAAAATATTCTTTACAAATAAGTAGAGCAAATATTATTGGGAAAAAAGCATATGAATTTTATTATAATTTTGATCTTATTCAAACTGAATTATTTTAAGTAATCTTACAAATTCAAAAGAAGGAAATATCTAAAAACTTTGCACGTCTTTTTGTGAATCATATACAGCTTTTTGAAGAAGAATTATATGACTATAATTGAAAATTGGAATCTATCAGAAAATAACACTATGAAACTGTTTGAATTACACTGTAATTATCAACTTTGAGCAAATGTTGATTTGTTTCACTCGTTGTAAATCAAATTTTATGTGAACATATATTTTTAATAAATGAACATAAGCATTACAATATACAATAATAGATGTTACCTTAGATGAAACATGAGAACTGGGGATCATGTTGACATAGGCATCAATTTTTGGCACTTTATGATAAATTGTTTACATAAGCCTGGATTATATAAGTAGAGATCTGCCTTTTATATCCTCATTTACTAAATTTAAACAGTTGATAATTTTTATATATTTTTTTAATCTACATATTTTTTCATAATTGATGAATGCATAGTTATAACCATTTTGATTGAGATTAATCATATTTTTTGATATTTCTTATGACATAATTTTAGTATATATATATCAAATTATAGTATGGATTTTAAAAAATTAAAACATTTTTATTAACTTGATTTTATAATATATAAATATTCCAATCCAATAATGAATTGTTTATGTATAGCCAATTTACAGTTATTATTAAACTATTTGAACTATAATATTTACTAAGGCTGTATACCTTAAGAATATACATGTGAAAATGCGAAGGTAGGGACCTCTACGGGTCTTAACCACAAGCTTACATTCTTGAACCTACTTTCTATATGAATAATTACAACTTTAAATTATAGTAATAGGTTTCTAACTATAAGGTCTTTCCATTGATTCATAAATCGAAAGATTTCACGAATACTAATGTGTAATAGGAATTGTGAACTTAACCAGTGGAGTATTGAAAAGCTTCACGCTCTCAGATCTAACCACTTCAGCTTCACCTATTCATATAGAAAGTAGGTTGAAGTAAAGAGGGGTTCCCCTCTTTTCTTCAAAAGCATAAGCTTGTGGTTAAGACCTGTAGAGGTCCCTATCTTCGCATTTTCACGTGCATATTCTTAAGGTTTGCAGCCTTAGTAAATATTATTTACATAATCAATGTGTGTTTAAATAAATTTATATTTGAATTATAGTTTTTTGTTATTTTTTCTATATCTCTCTTCAAAAATACAATTATTTTAAATAATTACCAGTTTTCTTTTGATAAAATTTACAACTAACATTTATATAACAATTATATATTATTATAACGTAAAATTGTGCAGATCAATCATATTATTAATCAATGAAATATTTATCCCTATAATATAAATTAATTGTTTCTATAAATATAGTAAATATATAATTAATTTATATCTTATGGATTTATATATTATTCTTTGTTATCAATAGGGACAGTGTTGTATTCAAAAATTTGTTTTTATTTAAGACAATTATAGAAAAACTAATTCAAATGCTTTAATAATAATTATTAAATTGGCCATATTTAAACAATTAGTTTATTGCTTGGAATATTTAAATATAAAATTTAAGGGACTTAACTTTTTGTAATCAAAGAAAAGGTGCTTAAATTTTAGTGCAAAATAATTTAACATTTGCTTATATTAATCTTATTATTGCTGGATCAAAAGCTAATTTGTGTGGTTAAAGAGAATGTGATTGACTTTCAAAACTAGATTTTTATTTGTTTATTTTTTTAATATTTATATATTTTATGCATACGTTTTTTTTAGATATTTTTCTGTTCTCTTAAGTTCCCAATATGTAGTTACTTTTGCCTAAAATCGGATTTAAACTAATTATATAATGGCTTTTGATAAGGAATTATTTTGCATTCCAAGCCTGTCTTTTTAACTTATATTTCTGAAATTAATTGATTATATTGTTCAGAGTGATTGAAACAGTAAGATTCGTATTCGAATCTCAAGTTTCACCTTTTTCTGTCATCTCTCACTGATCAGTCTATCCCGCCCAAATTTAAACTTTTTGGTATCGAATTGTGTGTGTAGCAATATTAAAAATGTATAAATATATGTAGAATTCAGCATAAACACACACACATTTCAATCTCAAATTAAAGGCAATAAATAGGGATAAAATAG
>JAQFVV010014821.1:0-26222 GCA_028023455.1 Epiperipatus broadwayi | reverse complement strand
ATATATATATGACATTGTCCAATCATGCTGTTCATGCAAGCAATCTGGTTTCAAATCCATGTGAAATGAGTTCAGATTTTTTCAGTAAGCTTGGGATGTTTCTTTCAAATAGCTGCGATACATCTATCCTTGATAAACATCAATATTGGTTAGTAAATCGCTATTTAAATATCCATACATATGAAAGAAAGCAATTATCCAAATATGCTCAAACTATCAGACAGGATTTGATAAATCTATTGAGTAATATCTTTTCTTTCACAGTTCTTTTATGAGGGATATCTGGAATCACTATTGCTTTGTAGTGAACTATTTAATGACCCTTTTTAAAATTCTACTGTTTGATTCTTATTGTCTTGGGATTAGTCTTCATTTTTCATTTATAATTAGTATTTTTTGTCCTTGCCTGTAATATTTACATCCAATTTTTCTTTTTTACAAATCTTAAGCAATTCTTTATAACTTTCTCTGTCTTTACAGTGGCCACATTAAAATAAACACATGCTCCCACATGAGAATAAATTCAATTTTGTTAAAATGCCAAATATTTATATTTTTAATATTAATTGTTCCTGGAAGCTACTATAGATTATATGAGTACATAATAAACAAAATATTATTTTACAATAATTCTATGAATCTGCTATTATTTTACCTCAAAAGAATGATTGTACATTGTATTTGCTATATAAAAATATAGGAATGATGATATAGAAATGAATTAAATATCTTATTTTTTTAATGATTAAATTATGCCAATCTGTATTTGCTTCAGACTTAGGATTACAATATTCTCCAGAGAAATTTTGTTTTTGAAACTTTTTTTTTAATATTATTTTAAATCACCAAGAGTGAATGATTTACATTTAAATGTTAAAATGTATATAATTATTACCTTGATAATTATTTTAGATAATAAATTTGATAATAAAAAAGTTATTAAATGGCTTTATTGTCAGGAGATTAGGAAAATGTTGAGCATTGGAAAGATCTGTGCCTACATTCATGAACCTCAAGTTCCAGCATCCACCTTTCTGCCATTGTACTCAATCAGTTATCAATATTTATACTGCATTTTAAAATTAGATATTATTTGCTGAAGTAATATATATATATATTGAATTAAATATGTTCATGGATTGTTATAATAAATAATAGAAGTGAGGATAGCATATCCATGTGAACAGAGATAATCTTTAACCTTTGATATTGCCAAGAATTACTTCTAACTGAAAATTTTTGAGGTTAACTTATAATTGCTTTTTGTTGGAGTTTTTTGCTGAAATATATATATATAATAAATAAAGTTTGATATCTATATTCGTTTCACAATATATGTAATATACAAATCAATATAATTTAAAGTAATATAATTTATATAAATTGTACTGTATTTTGATTTTTTTTTTCTTTCTGATGAAAACCAGTCCTCTGGTTGAAATATAATATTTATTGGATTTATAAGTCTTTTTTTTTTGTTTTTATATGTATTTCCTTTGGTTAGTTATATATTCTAATAATTGTTATAAGCTCATATATAATGAAAGGCTTGTTAATTATGTAAGAATGATACTATAAACTGTCCACAGAATAACTAAGTCCACAAATGTTCCTATGAGAATTCATAAGCCACATCCTTAAAAAATCATTTAAATGAGTTTGTAAATAATGTCCATCTTTGTTTATGTCAATGCCAATTTATTTGTCATTTATTGTTCAATAAATATAGTGTCATTTTTATAAGAAAAGTGGAACATTATTTGCAAGTTCATGTAAATGATTTTTAGAAGATATGGCTTATGAATTATCTAGTATCATTTTCGGAATCGATTGTTCCATAAATATCTATATACATTCATACAAAACGTCAAATCATTGAACATGTCAATTAATATGAATATTTTTATGGCAGTTAAACAAAAAGAGAGAAAGCTGTACAACAAAAAGTTAAAGTTGATTTTTCCCACAACTATCTTAATTTGATATCTTTTGATGTTTTTTTTTTAATTAATTTTTTTTGCAGAAAACCTTTCATTTGAAAGACTTCATGTTCTTGCTTTATTGATAATCTTCATTATATTTTATTTTCACTTATATCTTCTCACTGAAAGTAATCATTATCACACATCTTTAAAGCATGTTTGGAATAAGTTTTGTAATGGGAATATGATCCAGTTAACTTTCATGTAACTAATCTTGTCTACCAGCCACTATTAATTAATAAATGGATATACAAATTAGAGGAAAACTAGATTGGAAACTTTCATTCATTTACAAAACCTTGTGAACCCTATCTGATCTTTCATTTGTGAAGAGCTGTCACACAATTCTAGTTTTTTGAATGACCCATTTAAAGTCTGTTTTTAAAAAAAAAATCTGATATTACTACATTATATTTTTTCACAATAATTTATATTTTTGTTATCAAACCAGTCCTTCAATGTTTATGTATGTGTTTAGTATTAAACTATATTTATCTTGTGAGTAAGTGGAGTAATGGAAAAATATTGAGCAGCAAACATGAGCAGTGGGATTCAGGTTTTTGATATCTTGAACTCACCTGATGATTGAAGGTTGTTTGTGAAATTCATGCATAGTGAGAGAGGGTGGTTTGACTTTCTGAACTGATAGATGATTGCAAAATGGATCACCAAAAATAAATTTTAAATATTTCTGCAGAAGCATGATTTCTGCCCTTCCTGAAATATTAAGTGATTAGAAACTTGTCCCTGCCATGCAAAAGAATGTGTACTTGAAAAATATTGAACTGTCAAAATGAGCATTGAGAATTAGGTGTTTATGTATCCGGGTCATATCATTAGTGGGGTTGATTCCAAAATGCATGTATAGTGATGGAAGATGGACTGAGCATCTGCGTTGGTGGGTGGTTAGGATGCTGTGGAGATTTAAAGAAGAATGCACTCATAAATTTCTAAAAATTGAAAAAAACATCAATTTATATATTTGTATAATTTATTTTTTAGTTTCTGTTTTTATTATAATACCTATAGATTTCTAATATTTAAATAACTTTTTTTTTTCTTTTTGAAAACAGAATTTAAATTTAATTGATTCATAAAAAAATATCAATTAAAAATATTTAAAAGTTGGTTTAAATATTTTAATTACCAGTAATAAAATGGTAAATTTTCATGCCATTTAATTAATTATTTCTGAGTAAATGGTCTGATTTTTATCCTAAAGTAATTTATCTTAATTTTTTTTAAATAAGAAGCAATTTCAACTTTAATTAGATAAATTAAGACATGTAAAGCACATTTATTTATTTAAATGCACCTCAATTATAAATATTCTTTTTAAAGAAAAATAAAATTATTTATCTAAGAGCAGAAATAATATATATGTATTAATTTTTTCAGAATCCCAGATCTTTTTAGCTACTTAACAGCAGTATTTTGGAAGCAAATGTTTTTTTTTTTTAATTTTTTGTTTTCAATTCGTTAGCATTATCAACTATTCATAAATGAGTACGGCTATTAGTAATCGAATACATTTTTTTTCGGTTATATGATATATAATTACGGAAGCATTAAAATCCAGCAGAGGTTTGTCGTCTTGTAGCTTTTGAGTCTACTACTCTGCAACTTTATTAAACCATAGAATAATATGGCTATTACAGAAAATAATAATAATAGGAAAACATAAATATAATCATTAAATAATAACTAATCTATGAAACGAAAAATATTTTGGATCTCTTTATTTGATATTTTCTGATAATGTTTTTAATGTTTACAAATAGAGAACTCTGTCCTTTGAAATATTATTCTTACCTAATTGTAGATCTCACCATCATCATTATCATTATTGTTAACCATTATCAATCCATTGCAGGATGGTTTTCCCAAGTTCAATCCATCTCCGATCTTTAGCCTCTCTTCTCCACATCACCCTCGCACACTTTTTTATTTCATCCATCCAGCTCACATGTGGTCACTTTCTGGGTCTTTTACAATCTCTTGGAATCCAAAGTAAAATTGCTCACATTTTACATTAAATGCTGCTTTCAGAAGTTTGTACCACTCATTAACTACTTATACTCTGTCCAATGAAGATGTGAATTTACTATCTCATTGTAGTAATTTTTGATAATTACGAAGCATATTTAAATAAATAAAAATTTACTGTCCTTATGTTACTTCAATAACGAGTCCACATTTTACTTCTATACAATAAATTGGGTGAAATAACATGTCCATAGACTACTAATTTTGTTGCTATAGTTTTATCACTAAGATCAAATATTTTATCTGTGACTTATTAAATATTGCAGCAGCACATGAAAGTTGCATTTCTATTTAAAAAAATACCAACAGTATTTAAATTGAATCACACTATCATGGCTAAAAGTTGTTCAATAATCTCATTCCAAAACTGAATGATAAAAGTCTTGAGTTTTTCTTTTTTCAACTTTACTCTCTAATGTTTTTATAGCCTAATTTAAAAACATAATGAAATACAATGGATATTTTTTGAATTAATAAAATTAACACTAACAGTGGTATATTGTAAATCTGTATCACCTTCATATCTTCTTCATGAAGTCAGTTACAATCTTTTCAAAAACATATCATTATAAATAGAGATCAACGTTTAAGTTTTACATTTTTATTTAGCAACTCTCCTTCTATCAAATGTTTTAGATTTTTTGCAAATTGTAATAAAACCTTTTCTCATGTAGAAGTCATAATTCAAAGAGATTTCACTAAATATGTTAGTTTTAAACATTTTAACAAATCTGTCTAATTAATTGAGTCACAAGGTTTTCACCAAATCAATATTAAAAAAGTTATAAATCACATTTTTGTTCCTGATATTTGACAACATCAATTTTTTCTATGGTGCTTTTTTTAAAAAAACTGCATTCCATCTCCTGTAATCATCCATTTTTGTATGGAATTCAGAATTACATAATAATTACTGAAACCTTGTTAATTCATTGTACTTTTTATTTTAAAAAATTAGAACACTGAATTGGGCAGCTAAGCTTCAGACTTCATATGTTTCTAAATATTTTTGATACCATATTTGAAAGTTATCCTAGTATTTCACCATAACTAATAGCCTTTCAATTTTTAGATTACAAAAAAACTGTTTTAACTCCACTAATTTGAATATCTTTCTTCTAATTTAAATGAATAGATACTATGGATTTATTATCACAATAGTTATAAAGATGATTAAAATACATTCTCCACCTATTTTAAATAACATTGTCATATACAAGAGATTGCCATTGTCATATTTAAAAGGGTTATGGTGTGTAGTTTTTAAATTTATATGTTAATCATTATGTCAAAAAAGATCTAAAATGCCTTCCATTAGGAAAGAACATATATGTCCCTTTTCTGCATTATTAATTAACCATTCATATTTTAGCTCTACAATTAGTTTATTATTCTGGCAAGCAGAAAATACCAAGTGTTTTATTTTTAATCAAGTCATTAATAATAGTATCAGTGTGAGAGAGTCAACCATGATGTTTTTAGTGAATTTAAGAACTGATTTATTTGTATTTCATAATGCACTCCTCCATAATTTTATTTCTCAGTAAAAGAACAGTCCTGAATGTCCAAATAAACAATTTCACCTTTTAATAAATAAGAGTAAAATTTTAATTTATTCAATCTTTTTTGTATATTTATAATAATTCAAATATATTTTAAAACCATTGTAATTCCAAAACAAAGAAATTCATCAATAAATGTTAAATGTATCCATAAATGTTGCATAACTGATTTTTTATTGGAAAAATTACTTCAATCATTGAGTTTTATTGGTAAAGAAACAGTAATAAAGACAGAAAGACCAAAATAGTAGATAAATTTAAATAAGATAGTTAAATCCTGTATTTGGCATTTCAGTACAGTTATTGTAACCGGTATTTTGATTAACAGGGTGTGAAAAAACAAGAAAATTTTGATGGTTCTTTTTTATTGGAAAAACAACATTTAGAATTAATTTGAATTTAATGATATCAATAATTTATTTAAAGCTTAAAAAAATAAAATTAGTTAAAGTTAATGATTTCATTGAACTAAGTGATTCACAGCTACATGATATTTTGGAATATAGGGATCATGCTCTTATTGCTTTCGGCTATCCTTTATTTTCTTGCAGTTGTATGTTGTGCTAGTTTTAGTTGTATATTTATTTAACAGTAGAAGCTGGAACTAAAGTTAATATTGATTTATTAATTTAAAAACATCTGATGTCAATAATCCATTAAGAAAGGTACTATAAAGGGATTTAACTATGCTGATGATTGGCAGATACTTTGATCTCAGGTTTCAAGATTGAGATTACTTGTAAATTTTTTTCTATTGTTGTTGATAATAAGGAAAAAATGTTTTCCATAGTTTCATGATTACATATATATTTTATATTTTTAAAATACAAGTAAGGAATTTGTAATATTTGTAAAAATGAAACTGCATTTAATAATGCTCTCCAAACTTCGTAGCACAGAACCTTTGTGATATTTTAATAATTATAAATACAATTTTAGATCTGATTTTTACCACTTTATGAAAACTTAATAACTTGCTTGCATGTTAAGAATGAAGTTTAGTTAAATCAAGATTTCATCAATTTTTTTTCCAATGTTGTGGTATTCATCTAATAAGGAAAAATTGTTCTCTTTATGTATTTTTCTTTATTATTTTTTTCTATAAATTTGCAAAGTTTAAATATGATGTTTTAGGATGTTTTTCATTTGTAAACTTATATTTTTAATAAATCAAATACAATTTATTTATTTATTTATAATATACAATAAAATTTTAACACTAAAATGAATAATGAACTACTATACAACTTAAGCAGACACTAATCAAGGGTATAAAAAACACTGAAATATCAGATGGTTAAAACATTTGATTTGTATTTTGAATCACAATGAAAAATTCAGTTACTTCCTATCTTTCCCTTTCTAATTTTTCCATACCTCAGTGCTGAAACATGTGTGCTAATTTAGCCATTTGCATGCTTCCTCATACAACAATTTATTTTTATTTATATTGGATAGAGTCATAAATGTGAATGTTTTTATATATTACAAATAGCATCTAATATACTAATTGATTGTGTCTCAGAAATTAACACCGTTTTACTTATGACAATGTTTTTTAAAGATATGAAGTAATTAAGGAGATAACTAATAGTCATTTAAAATTTTGGTAACTGTGTCAAGGCTAAAAGGTCAACATATGTGCATATAAATTCTTATTCCATCTAAACTATTTTTTGTTAAAAAAGAGCTAATGTCATATTATTCTGATTTTACCGTCTATTATAAGCTGGAGTAATCAATACATGATAGACATATTGTTCATTAAGTCATCCATTTCTGTTCCATATCCTCAGTTCACTTTCTGAGACAGAATTGGAGTGGAATAATGTTGGCTCATGTAAGCTGGTATCATGTGCCTTTTTGTGCAAATTAGCATTAGATTGTGTGAATGTTTCAAAACTCATCCATCTTTCTTGTATAACTTTTCTATATTTACTAGACCAGTCTGTCAGTACTAAAATCAGTTATAGGGATAACTTGATTTCAACATTATTAGAAAGACTAGTTATTTTAGTTTAGAAGAAACTTTATTCAAGGAAAAATATAACTACAGATATTTCAGTTTAAAAGAAAAAAAAAATTCAAAACCAATCAAAGAACACCACAGCAAATATTTTCAATAGCATTCAGTGAATTAAACTATTATTAAAAACATTTACAATAAATTAGGAAAGAGAATATATTTCTCACTAGAAGTTAGGGAACTGATGGACAAGTGACCAAGTATCTGCAAAAATGTCTGATAGGGTGATTTTTTTATCTCTTTGTTTTATTGTCTCTAATTTTTTTTAAATATGTTAAAATTTTCTGCATTACTATTGTAAAGATAAGTGCACCTAGTGCTTCATAATGCAAATAGTATAAATGTTTTGTTTCTTATTTCTGTGAAGCAGGCATCTGGAAAAGACTATAATTGAACTTATAGTGGCATTCTTTTCCTGATAAATTTTTGTAATATATGACCAAGTGCATTATAGGCTACTATACTCAAAGAATATATGTTTTTGGCTCTCTTGTGATCCGTGGCACAACTCACACATTGTGTCACTGTTAAGTATGTTTATGTTATATTTTATGAAACATAAGGTTGATAATGACCACATGTTCATTTTAAGTAGAAAATCAAAAAAATTGGAGTGAGTGTTGTTGTGTAAACACGTTCATATGGATTCCAGTAGCACTATTTATCGTGTGGGACAGTTATGTTAGAGTTAGATATTTATTGCTCTTTTAAAGATAACCATTTTTAAAAGTATCTTTTTATTATGTGTTTATTCTGTTTTATGTTTATCTTTGTAAACAGTTAGTTACATCTTTGTAAGTTCATATAATAGGTTACACTTATCTAAGTCAAATAAATGCGTTTGTGATTATAAAGGTGCTAAAAAAATTTATGAACATTCTCATCATGTCAGCAATCGATTCTCAGTTCAGAAATCTTAAATTGTTTTTAATATCTAATTTGGTCAGGATTCTGAAGTTATAGCTTATGCAAAAAGAAACAGATCTCTGTCAGAAAATGAAATATTCGCTAAGAAACCGAATATTAATCAATTCAAAACAAAAGCAAAACTCTTCATATAGTAGTACCATCTTGTGCTAACAAGAGCAATCAATGGATGCCAGAAGGCTTGTGCATAAAATCCCCATCTAGTGCCTACTCATCCAATATCCCCAGACTCAATGGATACCAGAAGGCTTGTGCATAAAATCCCTATTTAGTGCCTACTCATCCAATATCCCCAGACTAGTCTGGGGATATTGGATGAGTAGGCACTAGATAGAGATTTTATGCACAAGCCTTCTGGCATCCATTGATTGCTCTTGTTAGCACAAGATGGCACTACTATATGGAGAGTTTTGCTTTGTTTTGAATTGTTTAATAACAATTATATGCTATTGTGAGATAGTGATCATGTGATGTTTAGTGGTTTAAAACTGAATATTACTGACATATAATATTCTAAAGTCTTTTCAGTAGAAAGAGCATAAAACAATTTTAGCATTTTGACGTCAAGGACTGTGTAGAAGAATCAGTAGCAGTAAAATATAATATTTTGAATTTTTGACCTAAGCATATAATCTAATATGAGAATCAAATTTCATTTCAATTTCTATTAGCAATTATAATAGAAATGACTCCCTACAAATCAAATAAAAAGAACAAAATTAAATTACTATTGATAGATACATGTTAAAACTAATTGATCTATAGTTTCTGATATCTTTTTTTTCACAATTATTACTGCATTCTTCCAATCTTGTATATATTTATCATTTAGGCATTTGGGATATAGGTTTTCCAACAATTCTTCTAGTAATCTTTATCTTTTTTAAAGATATTAATAATAATTTAATCATTTCTTGTAGTTCTTTTTTATAGAATCTTATATTTTACTTAGAGTGATTGGTTTTTCAGAAGATATAATAAGAGTGATTGTTTTTTTTATTCTTTATTACTATGAAATTTCTTACAGAACTCCTCCGCACATTTTATGACCTTATTCCTTTTTTTTTAATAATTTCTATTTTGTTTTTATTGCTGATACAACTTTTCATTTAATATCTATATTGTTATTCTTTTTCTAGAGATTTTTTTTTGCCAATTTATAATAATTCTTTATATTGTTATTAACTTTATATAAATTATTTTTCAGATTTCCAAATATTCAATTCTCTTTAAAGGATAATTTTTAAATATTTTCATATAGGTTTTTTTTTTATATATTATCTTACTTTAGTCAAAAATTTACTAGTGAATAGTTGTTCATTTTTTTTATTAGTCATTCTTGTTATTGTTTTTACTAGGGTATCAGTTATCTTTTTATTAATTTCATTTATATTTGAATCATTTTCAAAGTCTATCAATATTTAGCAAGTAAGTTTTAATTTAAATTCATTAGAATGTTTGTGAAGTTGGGAATATGTACTCTTCATATTTTCTTTTTAATAATTTTTAACATTCTAGCCATCTCAATAATTAGTGATTATTCTTTGTATTAAATAATATTTTCTGTTAGTCAAAATATAATTCAGTTCTGTTATATCTTCATTTGGATATTTACATGTTTATTCTTATTTAGTATTTTGAGCAATATTACATAATTAGCAATTTTATTTTTTTTTACAAACTCTACAAGTTCTGTGATCTTTAGCTTTTCTGTCATTCTAACCGAGTTTAATTTACACCCCTTTTATCTTGTGATCATTTTCCAGTTTTGTTATTAAGTCTCATGTGAATTCAGAATGTTCCCTTTGGTACCATCAAAAGAATTATGAACATTTATAGAAAAATGTTTTGTTTATTATAGTAAAAACTTCTTAGAGCTTAAGTGCATTTGAAATCTATTAATTTGAATAGTTAGTCTAGCTACTTCATCTGATATGCTACCAATTTCCATATTGCTGTGGTTTTACCTTTTTTATACTGAATATGGTGTTTTTGTAGTAAAATTGATGATCACTTTTCAAATTAATTGTATCTTCTCTTTCTATTTCACAAAATCCAAAATGTATTATGTTCTATTAGACATTTTTTTTCCTATTCATGTTATTTTTCTCTGCAGTTGAAAGTAGGTAATTAAAAATTTATCACTGAATGGCAATGTAGGTCCACAATCAATGAATTCTTATCATTTTCTGTTGTCTGATGACTTTACTATGTGCTGGAAATAAAGTCTTTAATGTAGTACAGTGTAAAAAATAGAAAGTTATTTACACATTGTTTCATCCTGCCATCAAGAAAACAATTGTTGTTTTAGTTAAAATATTATCAGGCAAGTCAGAAAAAAGAACCTAGTCTATCCTGATCCCTAAACTCAATTTAAAAAAGGTAATAAACTCACTTTATTGACTGATGCATGAAACTGAATATCCTGTTCACGTTCAATTACCATATGGATATTTACATAATAATAAAAGCTACACATGTGTATATACAGACATTTATAGATTCCTGTATTTTATATTTAATTTTACATTTTTAAAATCTCAGTCACCCTTTAATATAGTTAAATCAAAATAAAATTAAATTTTAAAAAGTAGCAGATTGTTCGTATCATTTTCAAAACATTTTGTATTTAAACTTATTGGCAAAATATGTCATTGTGAAAGGAAGAAGAAAAAAATTGACATTAAGGATTTATGTCACCTTGTATTAAAATAACTGATACAGTTTTATACTCAGAGATTCAATTTTGAAAGTTTTGACACAAATCCTACTTAGTAAGATGTTTAAATATATAATTATGTAATTACTTTTTATTGTTTCACAATATGTTGAAGGCGTTTGATAAGAATGAATTTTTTCCAATTAAGTAATATATATATATCAGTGACGAAGCGTGACTTTTTTAGGAATAGAAGCACACTACATTTTCTTTTCTTTTTTTTAATTTTTATTTTATGTAAATTTAATCGGAAATTAAATCTTTACTACTTAGCGAAACTAATTTATATTTCTCTAATATATTTTCCTTACTTACAAAACTTATACTTAAATTTCCATAAACATATTTATACAAAACATAACAATATATATATATATATAATTAAATGAAAATTTACTTTAGAAGAGAACTTCAAATTTAAAGTGCTGTGGGTAAATACAATTTACCCACAATAATTTGCAGTCGTAACAAGGGTGGCATGGCAGACAGAATAAATATAATACTTAAATTAATAACTATTGAGGTTTATTCCTACAAGTTACATATGGACTAAATTATGCTCACACTATTATACTTATGATACAATATAGTTACTTACATAATCTGGCCTCGTAGCATACAAAATAATGTGATAGCCTACATGCCTCTTTGGCACCATTAGTGGTGGAGATTGCTGGGTCATGAAGTCCACCTAGAAGTATAGCATATTTTTATATTACTTGCCACAACAATTTTTACATAATAGCTAATATATACATATTATGTAAATCTGAACTTTTATCTGTTAATCAGACTGTGATTTGTTTAAATATAGATAATACATTATCATTATATTTTTATCTCACAAATTCTTTTAACATTCTTAAGTTTTAATTGTAAATTAGATTTTAGCATTGTGTGAACTCTCATAATAAACCACTAATGCATTGGTCAAACTCATTCCTTGCCGTATAAAAAAACAATTCAACAGTTGGTAAAAAAAATTGAAAGTCAACAGAAATTCCATGCAAAAAATAATGAATTTGAATTATTCACTCTTCTTTCTTTATGTTAATCAGACCGTGATTAGTTTAAATATAGATAATACAGTATCATTATGTTTTTATTTTACAAATTCTTTTAACATTCTTAAGTTTTAATTGTGAATTAGATTTTAGCATTGTGTGAACTTCATATAATGAACCAACAATGCATTTGTCAAACTCATTCCTTGTCATTTATAAAAACAATTCAACTGTTGGTAAAAAAAATTGAAAGTCAACAGAAATTCTGTATAATAAAAAAAAAAGTTTGAATAGTTGAGATTTTTTTTTTTTACATTTTGCAAAATAGCTTATATTCATTAATGTACTTATTGTTCTTACTGCAACTTGTTGGTTCAATTTTGTGAGATTGAATATGTACATATTTTAGTAATTTTTTGAATTGAATATTTATTTAAGCTCTTGAAAGTTTTAGTGAATTTCTCTACAGAAGCACTCATTTCGTTCAATACATGGATGCTTCGTCCCTGATATATATATAAAATAGTGTAGCCTGTGTGGTTTAAGGCAGTGGTAGAATGATAGATTTGGAGGGTGAAGTTCTTGGATTCCACGGCTGGAACTTCCAGTACTCGAATTTCTTATAAACTATTGAGCAATAAAGTTATTTGTTGATGATGATTATTATAATGCTGTATATAATAACATTATAAATGATACAAAGATCAAAATTTTCAGTTTAAGGAGCAGTCCTGAAGCATAGATCAGAGTTAAGAGCTAAGAATGAAGAACTAAAATGAATTTCTAAAGAAAAACCTGCTCATAATTATTTGATTTAGATTGGTTTTTGACTTTATTGACCTCTGTTTTTTATAATCTTAGATATCTTAATTACATTTATGAAAGAAAACATTTCAATTACTTGATAGATTAAAATTTTAAGTTACAGTAAGCTACATTAGCTACCTAATTTAATTTTTTAACAATTAAAAATCTTAGTCTGCCACAGTCCAAATCTTAATTTTTAGTATCTATACTAAAATCCTATATTAGAGAAAAAGGTATTATTACCTTTCTCTTATAAATAAAAAGTTGTTTTGGCACAGATTGAAGGTTCTGGGTGATAATGTTTTAGATATATATCTGAAATAAAGAAATAAGATGTTATCACATGTGTAGTAAATATAAATTACTAAACATCACATGATCACCATTTCTTATATTAGCACATAACTGTTATTAACACAGGCAAAACTTTCCATACAGTAGTGCCATGCAGTGCCAACCAGAGTAATCAATGGATGCCATTGAACTTAGATTGAAAATATTATTGTGTTTTTAATTTTATTGTCATAGGTTTGTAGTTAAGTAGAGATAAAAGGTGGCTGCTGGAGGGTTGCATTAGATCCTAAGATCTAGATGCAGTGCTCTCATATCCAAAGCTCCTCATTTGACGAAGGCCATAAGCCAGAAACTAGTCTGGGGATATTGGATGAGTAGGCACTAGATAGGGATTTTATGCACAAGCCTTCTGGCATCCATTAATTACCCTGGTTGGCACTGAGTGGCACTACTGTATGGAGAGTTTTGCCTGTGTTAAATATAAATTACATAAGGCAAATGATCTATTGCTTAATTTAAATATTAGTTCATTATTTTTTTTATTATTATGTTGCTTGCTTTTATTCTTATTTTTATGTTGCTTGCTTTTATTCTTATTATTTATAAAGTGAGCAATAAATAGTTCTTGGATCAGATGTTATTAACTTTAATTAACACTTAAGGAAGTTACTCATGAATACAAGTGGGACACTATTTAACATTATTAAGAATGTTTAATTAGCTAGCGCCAAAACAATTGCTAGAACAGTTTTTAATTAATTTATTTTTTTTGATCACATTTTGCCTGAAAATTGATTTCCTACAGTGTTGTGTTCACTTTTTAAAAAAGTTTCTATTTCATTATACTTTTTAAAATATTTTCAATTCAACATTGATTAACTAATAAATGAAAGGAAATCATTAAATGCATTTTTGTTAATATTGATTATATATTTTTTTGTTTATTAACATTTGCGTCAGTTTGAAATGTGTTTCAAATTTACATAATTATTTAAATCAAATAATAAATACACACATCTTATACTGTGAATTTTAAACATTATCGAAGACTACAAAAGTTTTCAAAATCTATCCACCTATTCACAAATTACATGAATCTCCATATAATATAAATCTCATAGTATAAACAATTAATGCATCCTATTGCCATATTAATAATTTTTATTAGTCATTCATTAGACTAGAGATAATTCAATAATGAATAATATTTCTGTAGTGTAATTTTTATTACACCATTCTCAGGCTAGGCAGGGAATGGTTTTTATCAGGTGTTAAAAGCGGTTAGAAACCATTCCCTACCTTGCGTGAGAGTACTGTAATGAAAATTATACTATATAAATATTATCTTATTGGCATATCTTTAACTAGTTCGCTATTCTTGACGCCATATTGCATTTTTAAAAAACTGACTTGAGTCACAATTCCTTCAGTTTTCATAAAGTTAGAACAAAAAGCTTTAATATTGATAGAAACTAGAAAAACTAAGGAAAACAATAAGGCTAAGATAAATAGTGATAACCATTTAAAAAATAAGGAAAAAAGAAATTTCAACATCTGTCATAATTATTACTTTATTGTTTGTTCATAATTTCTAATTTATCATTAACTACCTTTAAATTACATCTTCATTCATAATTTCTTTGTATTCCTCACAAAATTATCTTTCAAACCATATATAATACTTCTTACCTGAGATAATGCATAGCTTCAGAGTCTCCAAAAGTATTCACACATGAATTCTTTATTTTTATCTTCTACCTCAAAGGTGCTAAATCTCAAAGGCGTCTATAAGAAAAAGGTTCATCCTAATAAAAGATACAAAAGAAATCATTTCCAGAAGATGGATATGCATTTATCATCATAGCAATTGGCTTCTTTTCTATTTAAAACTAGAAATTGAAGGTTACTGTCTGTTTTACTGATAAAATGAGTTTCATCCCTTCATTTTTTTTTGTGTACATCAGTGATGTTTATATTCTTTATGCACACCAGTGATGCTATCTTTTTATATTTATTGTCCCACAGAGATATAATTTATTTGCATATAGCTCATTTTCTAGCTATAGAATTGAAAATAATGTGATGCAAGATATGGCAAAACTAATGACACCACAGCATGAGTACCAAGGCATAGGCAAAAATCAGAATTTGATTCTTTGTCTGCATACAATTTCATATGATATATACATAACTATTGTGGTTATCTCCACTCCCATACCATTTGAAATATTTCTTTGTTGGTTATAAGTGTTTATATTTTCACATGGTACTATGCCCATTAAATTTTGTGATTGCTTTATCAACTGCAAAATTTCTGTATATTTGATAATCAGTCCTAAAATTTACATTGTACTGCTCTATAATACCTTAATTTTTGGCGGGTGAACGTCAGGTGTGTTTCCTTCTCTAACTATAATTCCTTTCGATCTGTTTCGTTTTGTTCGCAGGAAAGACAGGAAAAAGAAACTAGTCTGAATACAAACTCTGGGTTTGTGAAACATTCTTTCGCTTGAAGCGTGAATTGACTAATGTCTTCAACTCAGCATAGCAAACCAGATAGCTACAGGGCTAATCTCAGTTCAGCATCACCACATAGTAAAGCCTCTGCAATCTATATCATTGAAGAAAGACCTCAAAGGTACATTTATGATAAACAAAAATGCAAGTTAAAAAACTTGCTAGTGCTGTATTTATGTCCACAGATGGCCCTACCAAGACTGCCAATCAAGCGTGTGTTTTGTTTACATAAGCGTCAGAGTAGTTAGTATTCACTATCTCTAACTTAATTCCCTTTCAGATCATGATTTCAAGTTTTGCTGTCAGTGAAAGACAGGAATAAAGAAACTAGATCTGAATACAAACTCTGGGTTGATGAAACAATTTCTATTCAGCTTGCAAGGTGAATTTTTAGACACGTAATGTCTTCAAACTCAGCATAGCAAACCAGATAGCTACATGGGTCGATCTCAGTTCAGCATCACCACATAGTAGAAGCCTCTGCAATCTATATCATTGCAAGAAAGCCTCAAAGGTAATTTATGTACAAAAATGCAAGTTAAAAAACGTAGAATTTTGTACAGATGGCGTCCTACAAGCTGCAATAGATATGTTTGTATACTAAGTAGTTATATTCATTCTATTAATTCCTTTAGATATGATTTAATTTTGCTATCGTCAGTGAAGAGGATAAAGGACTAGATCTGAAACTCTGACGTTTATGAATTTCTATTCAAGGTGAATTTTTTAGAGTATGTCTTCCTCAGATAGAAACAGATAGTAATGGTCTGATCTCATTCAGATCCATAGTAAGCTCTGCAATCTATATCTTGAGTAGGTATTTATGTAAATGAAGTTAAAAACTGTAGTGTATTTATGTCAGATGGTCTGCTGCTCAGGTATGTTTTGTTTTACGTCAAAGATTATTTCTATCTCTACTTAATTCCTTTCAGATATGATTTAAGTTTTGCTATCTCTGAAGGGATAAGAAACTAGATCTGAATAAACTCTGAGTTTATGAATTTCTATTATTAGGTGAATTTGTATGTCTTCCTATAGAAGTAGTAATGGTCTGTCCTTCTCATAGTAGGCCTCTGCAATCTATTTTGAAAGCTCAAAGGTATTTATGTACAAAATTCGTTAAAAAACTTGATTGTATTTATTAGATGGCGTCCTAAGCTGATAGGTGTTTGTTTGTAGGTAGTGTCCTATCTCTACTATATTCCTTTAGATATGATTTAAGTATTTGCTATCTCAGTGAAGAGGATAAGAAACTAGATCTGAATAAACTCTGAGGTTTATGACAATTTCTATTCATTGAGGTGATTTTAGCGTATGTCTTCCTCAGATAAAAGATAGTACATGGGTCTGATCTCAGTTCAACCATAGTAAACCTCTGCAATCTATATCATTGCAAGAGGCCTCAAAGGTCATTTATGATAAAAAATGAAGTTAAAACTTGCTAACGCTTGTATTTATGTCCACAGATGGGTCCTAAAGCTGCCAATCAAGCGTATGTTTTGTTTATAACGTCAGAGTAGTTAGTATTCCTATCTCTAACTATAATTCCACTTTCAGATCATGATTTCAACTATTTGCTATCGTCAGTGAAGAGGAATAAAGAAGTAGTCTGAATAAACTCTGAGGTTTATGAAATTTCTATTCAGTTGAGGTGAATTTTAGGTAATGTCTTCACTCAGATAGAAACAGATAGCTACATGCTGTCTCAGTTAGTCCAATAGTAGACTCTGATCTATATCATTGCAAGAAAGTAAAGGTTTATAGGTTAAAGTTTTTGATTTTGTTTATCATAAATGTCTTTGAGGTCTTCTTGCAATGATTAGATGGATCTATAGTGGTGTGTGTGAGTAGCATGTATATCTGCTGGTTTGAGATTCGTGTCTAAAAATTCGACAGAAATTGTTTCATAACCTAGAGTTTGTATTCAGATCTATTTTTATTTGTCTCTGGCGTAAAATAGAGAATATGATTGAGTGGTAGTTAGAGATAGTGTTATGATTTATGTAAAAATATTGTAGTGTGGGTTTTATATATATATATATATATACATTACTTGTTATATAAACAGAAACCTGTAATTGCAAACACAAATCATCATCAACCATTATCAATCCACTGCAGGATGAAGGTCTTCCAAGTTCAATCCATCTTTTCCTATCTTTAGTTTCTCTTCTCCACATTACCCCTGCACACTTTCTTATTTCGGCTATCCATCTCACATGTGGTCTCTTTCTGGGTCTTTTACAATCTCTTGGAATCCAGTTTAAAATTTCAATTGTCCATCTATTATCATCTCTTCTAGCAATATGTCCAGCCCAACTCCACTTCAGTCTTTTAATTTTTTCAATAAAGTCAGTAACACCTGTTTGTTCTCTTACCCATACATTGTGTTTTCAATCTCTTCTTGTTACTCCCAACATGCACTTCTCCATACTTCTTTGAGTGGTTTGAAGTCTTTGTATTGCTGTTCTATTAAGTGCCCAAGTCTTATATCCACACAAATACAGTAATATAAATATAAATATAGTAATAAATTATTAAGCATTTTGAGAATCATTATGACTTGAAAATAAGATTGTCTAAACTTAGAAGATTGCAAGAATTAGAAGAAGAACTGTCTTATATTAAATGGGACATTATTGGACTCTGTGAAGTTAGAAGAAAAGGAGAAGAAACAATTGATTTAAAAAGTGGACATATACTCTATTATAAAGGCACACATATTGGAAATACAAGTGGAGTAGAATTCATTATAAATAAATAGTGGAAGAACAATATTGTTGAGATTGATGGCATATGGGACAGAGTGGCAAGATTAGTTATACAACTTAATAGCAGATACCAAACGAAGATAATTCAGGTTTATGCCCCAACAAGTTCTCATAGTGATGAAGTAGTAGAAGATTTTTATATGGATGTACAAAAGGCTTTTGATCAGAGTAAACAACATTTTAATATTGTTATGGGAGACTTTAATGCTAGAATTGGTAGACAAATGAAAGATGAAATTGCTGTAGGTGATTTTGGTTATGGTAATAGAAATGAGAGAGGACATAGACTTGTGGAGTTTGCAGAAAAAGAAAAACTTTATATTATGAATTCATTTTTTGAGAAAAATGTTAAAAGGAAATGGACATAGAAGCATACAAATGAAGGTACAGCAGAATTGGATTATATTTTGACTAACAGAAAATACATATTTCAAGATTGTAATGTTCTTAATAAATTTAACACAGGAAGTGATCATCGATTAGTAAGGTGTAAGTTACGTGTTAATGTAAAACTAGGGAGACAAAAATTATTAAGAAAAACAATATTTACAGTTGATATTCCTAATCTTCAGAAACATTCTAATGAATTTAAATTAGAACTTACAAATAGGTTTCAAGTATTAGTAGATTTTGAACATGATTCAGATTTGAATGAAATTAATATGAAAATAACTGATACACTTTTAAAAACTGCAACAAACATAGCTGGTAGAAAAAAGCAGCAATTGACTAATAAAATTTCTACTGAGACTATAGAATTTATGAAGAAAAGAAGGAATATGAAGATATACAAAAATGATGTATTAAAAAGAATTGAATATCTCGAATTTTGTAAAATGGTACGGAAAAGAGTTGAAAATGATATAAGAAAGTATAACTGTGAAATAGCAAGGAAAGCTGCAGAAGAAAATAAAAGTCTCAAAAATGTTAAACAACATTTTGGTATTGGTAGGAAATTTATATCTGCAATAAGAAAAAAAGATGGAATTATTACTAAAAAGAGAGATGACATCATGAAATTGGTAGAAGATTTTTTATCAAGAATTATATAGTAATAAAGAACAAGTACCTCCTATATCTATTACATCTTCCCAATTGCCCAGAATTTTAAATGAAGAAGTGAGACATGCAATTAAGTGTATGAAGAAAGGAAAAGCCCCAGGAAATGATGGAATTATAATTGATATATTAAAAGAAGCAGGTGAAGAAATAGAAACAATTTTAGTAAAGTTATATACCAAATGTCTAAATGATAAAGTTGTACCAGAAGATTGGAAGAATGCAGTAATAATATTATTTTTTAAAAAAGGTTATAAAGAAGATATTAGAAATTACAGACCTATCAGCCTTTTATCAGTTTTATATAAAATTTTTACCAAGATAATTACAACTCGTCTACAGAGAACTTTGGATTTCCACCAACCAAGAGAACAAGCTGGATTTAAAAGTGGTTTTAGTACAATAGATCATATCCAGGTATTGAGAGAAGTCATAGAAAGGGCAAATGAATATGAGTTTGTCATTATGTTTTGGATTTGTAGATTATGAAAAGGCATTCGATTCTATACACATTTCTTCAGTGATTAAAGCATTGGATCATCAAGGTATAGATCCAGGATATTGTCATATTTTAAAGAATATTTATAAAAATGCAACAGCAATAATTAGATTACATAATGATACTGGAAAAATCAACATTGAGAAAGGTGTAAGACAAGGTGACTCCATATCTCCAAAACTCTTTACAGCAGTGCTGCAAGAAGTATTTTGTGGATTAAAATGGGAAACTAAAGGAGTGAAAGTAAATGGAGAGTATTTAAGTCATTTAGATTTCACAGATGATGTAGTTGTTTTTGCAAATAATGCTTCAGAGCTGCAGGAAATGTTGCAGGAGTTAGCAGATGAAAGTAGAAAAGTAGGACTAAAGATAAATGTTAAAAAGACGAAAGTAATGTTTAATCGATTTGCTCAAAATATGAAAATAAAGATTGATTATGAAGAATTAGAAGAAGTTAACAGTTACAAATACCTTGGTCAGATTATTAATACAGATGGAAACATAATGGAGGAAATTAATCATAGAATTAAACTTGGTTGGAGTGCTTTTGGTAGAAATAACTTGATACTAAAAGGAAATATGCCTATGTGTTTGAAAAGGATGGTTTTTAACAAATGTGTTTTACCAGTTCTTACTTATGGATCTGAGACTTGGACACTTAATAGAAGAGCAATACAGAGACTTCAGACCACTCAAAGGAGTATGGAGAGATGTATGTTGGGAGTAACAAGAAGAGATCGAAAACGCAATGTATGGATAAGACAACAAACAGGTGTTACTGACCTTATTGAAAAAATTAAAAGATTGAAATGGAGTTGGGCTGGACATATTGCTAGAAGAGATGATAATAGATGGACAATTGAAACTTTAAGCTGGATTCCAAGAGATTGTAAAAGACCCAGAAAGAGACCACATGTAAGATGGATGGATGAAATAAGAAAATGTGCAGGGGTGTTGTGGAGAAGAGATGCTAAAGATTGGAGAAGATGGAGTAAACTTGGAGAGACCTTCATCCTGCAGTGGATTGATAATGGTTGATGATGATGAAACTTAGATCAGAGTCCCAAAATTACATAAACTACTTTTATTGTATTTGAATACAAATGTTTAAATTTATATACATATAATAAAAAGAATAAATGATATATAATTTATATACTATACAACACCAAAAAAAACACAAACAAACCAATTATCAAAAAATTTTAAAAAATTTTATTATATAAATAATAAAAAATATATATTTTTTTACTTACAACCTTTCTAATTCAAACCCCCAAAATTACATAAACTATTTTTGTTGTATTTGAATACAAATGTTTAATTATATACTACACAGACATCAATACAAACAACTAACATACCGTTATCAAATAATTTTAAAAAATATTATTCAAATAATTAAAAATAAAAAAATGTAAAATATTATAAAAAAAAAAGTTTAATACGATGCGATATTCTAATTCAAACCCCCAAAATTACATAAAACTATTTTTGTTGTATTTGAATACAAATGTTTAATTATATACTAGACAGATATCAATACAAACACCAACATAAATTTATCAAATATTTTAAAGAAATTTACTATTTAAATAATTAAAAATAAGAAATTTTAATACTTATGAGCCAATATTCTAATTACGTTTTGAAGGTTTTGACATGCAAAATTATTGGTACATTTTAAATCCATTTTCGTAAGCTCTTTGGTCGTTTAAAAATTTCTGCATTTATCTTCTCCATGAAAAATAGTAAACTTAATAAAAAATATCAATTAAATGAAAGTACAAATAAAAATATTCATAAAAAAATCAATTTTTTTCAGATTTCAACATAATATATGTCATTCAAAAGAGAATTGAATAACAAGCAAATGCTGTGATATCTGTTGACATCATGCTAGTAGTTTTACATCATTTTAAAAAGAACACAAAATTTTAATGACATGCCACCACAGCACTGCATGATCTCTATAATCAGTCAACAAGGTTTAAATTCTAAGAAAGTAAATTTGAATTTTTTTTTCAAAGTACTTGAATTTTTTTTATTTGTTATATATCTTACTTATAATTAGATCATTGATAATAACAATATTCATTTGTAGCTAGAAAACAAAATAATTAGAAAATCCTCAAACCGTCACCTTAGACAACTAGTAAGCCTAAGTATGTATTGCTTTCTCTTATTATTTTTATTGGAAAACCTATTACCTTATTTAATGTGTAATATATATAGTGCCCTTACCAAAATGAGAAACTCTGAACAAAAGTATCCAGCTAACTAGGATTTAAAAATACTAAACTGCAATTGGGTTATGTAAACAATGACTATTAAAATAATACTCTTCTGACTAGCTCAAGACACATTAGTAAGATACAATATCTAATAAAAACAATATTTTCCAATAACTATATATAAGAAAACTTATTAAATTTAAATATTATAATATTTAGATTCATAATAAATAATTAGGGTTTCAACTAGAATACTCAACCTATTCATTTCACTAATAAGTTCAACTTATAAACTTGCTCAATATTATAAATAAAATATGATTCTGTCAAAATAAATATAATTATGAAATTATTAACATGAGATGTTCAGTAAGGTGTACTGGCTTAAAACATTGAGGATACATCCCTGAAGGTACATTTCCAATGACATTAGAATATTACACCACTAAATTCACATAACAGAAATACTATGTAATATTCTCATGTCTTTAGACACACACATAAAATAATCCTAAAATATGATTTATAAATTTATTACAGAAATAACAATACATTACTTAATATACTGTTAATAAAAATACTAATTGGACATTTAGCATTAACTAATATTTTTTTTATTTATCTTTCAATAGAAAATTTATAATTGTCCAAAAATAATAATTTCAGTCCTTTCTCAAAATTTTGTCCAGCCATCTTCATAAAATAATAATTCAAGGATTCATTTTATGTGAAAATTTTTTTTTTTATTCCTACTACATACTTTCCATTAATTTTGGCCCTTGCATATAGCAGATGTACTGCAATAAATGTAGCACAAATGTTATTTGCATCTCCATTCGATTAAAAGCATTAGTAAAAGCATTGTATAATATCAATTATTTATTTAATACATTTATCAGCAGATGATTTTTTATAATCTAGTAGGAGATGTTTTTATTTATTTATAGTATTCAAGATTTTATCTTTTAAACATGTATCTTTCAACTAGATTTATTTTTTCCAGGTAATTCACAGCTATATTATTCAAAGCATTTATTAACTGATATAATTTTAATCTTTTAAAAAGATGTATTATATAGTTCATTTAGTACAGATAAAAGTATTTTTATATAGTTTATTTATTGGTTTAGTCAATAACAAGTCCTTTTAAAAGCATTAAAGATATTCAAAAGTTATCTTCCTCAATCCCATCTTTAAATAAATTATTCTTAAATGTAAGTCCATTTAGATTACTTTAAAGACAAATGAAATGTAAGTTGTTATTATCAATTATATAACAAACAGTCATTCTATTATACCATAAAAATATTTTAAATTCAGTTTTGTTAAAGCTTAGATACAAAGTCTTAACTTTTTTTTCAAATTTAATTCTAAAGTAGTGATTTTAATAAATATCCAATTCCTCTTGATTAACTTTTATAAATTAGTTTCATTGTAATATGATAAAGTTATTGTAAATAAATGTTCACTCACTCAGGCATTTTTTTTATAAACATTTCAAAGTTGTTACATAAATCTCCCATCTTATTGTAATATATTTCTTGGCATTTGGTGTTCATTGTCCCAATATTTAAGTGACTACTATTGCATTCCATAGAACTATTGTTATTCTAAGCTAAGCTTCAAGAATAGTCTGATAGGGAAATTTGATGTTTGAGTGAACCATTATTTAAATAGTTATTTCACTTATATTTTTAAAACACTTTTGAATAAAAATAGTAATAATTTAAAAGAAATTACTGCTGTTACAATATAAAAGATAATAATCATAATTTCAAACTAAATTTGTCTTAATCTGGATCACTTAATCTGAAAATTACTGAATTACTGTCTAGACTGGCTTCAACCTCTCATTTTATACTAGCCTTAATCCAATGATTTCATTGGTCAATACTGCATCATAAAAATCTGATAATTTAACATAATTACAATATCACTTTTAAAATTAAGTTTTAAGATTGTGAGTCATGAATAATTTAAGGTCAGTCTGTTTTATATACTATCCTGTTTCACCAACTATGCCCCCACATGGTAGTGTCTTTTTCCCAGTTCAAACCTTCCCAAGTCCACATATTAACTCAATTTGATGTTAAATAATGTGTATATAAAGTATTTCCATGTATGTGCACATATTGCATATAGATGTATTGTAATAATTATATGCGTATATTTGAAGCATGTGTATTAAAATAAATTTTAAAATTAGTAAAAATTGAAATAAGTTGTGGTGGCATTTGTATGTGTGTGGGACTATCTATGTATATATGTGAAGGAAATGGTAATTGCAGTAGATTTAAAAGCATTACCACTCTTTAAATTAATATAGATTTGATTTTTATAAGTTAAAGTTAAAAACTTCATTTACTTGCCTTTGCATATAAATTTCAATTTCTAGAAGGTCTCTCTCACACATATATAGTAAAATATTTACAGAACTTAAGATCTGTTTTTAAAAAAAGTTGGAATTTTTTTGGAAAGACTTTGGTCAGCAATTAAAAAGAAATAAGATTCAAATTCTATATGGGATTTTAATAAAAATAAACTAAGAAGAATGCTTGAACTGAGAATAATACTGTGCCAGTCAGATGATGTATGTTGGGTTAACTCAGTTCGAATCCTAGGAAATGAAAGTACCTTGGAGGCCACCCATATGTGAGATATTAAATCAAGAATACTATGACCTCTGCCCTTTTCACCTATTATCAAGTCTAATTACAGACCAACTATATGTATCTGAGACAAACATAAATTTTTTGCTCACCCAGCCCCAAACTTAGCCTTAGGAGAGAGACATGGACAAGAATACTTATGGAACTAAGCAGTTAAATGTTTGCATAAAAGTCTATGAGCGCTGTGTTTTGCATGCATGGATCATTGTAAAAATAAAATAAAGCATTAAAAGAAAATGAGAAAACTCAAGCTTTTTAGTTAAATCATATATTCAATTAATCACTTTAGAAATATTAATAATGTTTTAATGGCCTCACGCTATTTCCCTGAATTAATGAAAAAATAATTAGATTAATAAAAACAGATAGTTATTTGATATAATATTTTTGCAGTCTAAGTCTTTTCTTCCCAATTTTAATAAAATTGTCAACTCAACTCTCCTCAATAAAACACAAAAAAAATCTTTCGCAAAAGAAATTTTCTAATTACTTTGCACTAAAAATGGTTTAAAATTATTTAAGACATATATAGCTAAATAAGATATACATAATGAGCTAATAAGTGGACAAAAGAGGCGTTATCAGAGGAGATCAAGTTTGTAAAAGAAAAGAAGAACTTTGCTCATATTCAATTTACCAACTTAAATGGCTTTGGAAAGATATTTTAATGAAAAAATTAGCCTTTAACTTACACCGCAATGGAATACGAAATATTGATAATATGTTAGCAAAGAGGAATGCCATTTGGGGAAAAGGAGTATAAATATAAATAGATCAAGATAGATCATGCAATATATATATATGTATATATATATATATACATCTAAGATTAGGCTAATAGAAATAATTATGTTACAAATCATAATTAAATAAAACAATTCGGAAATATAAATTAAATAATGCAATTTAAAGAAAGGTAAGGTCAAAAAGGGTAGAATATTAAATAGTTCTTGAGGAAAGATGGTCCTGTGCTGGTTCATGTGCAGTATTTCAAAACAATGATTGTAGCCCGATCATCTAATAATGAGAGTATTTGTCAAGACAGGAAAAATGGAAATACATAGCATTCTTTCAAGAAAAGTACCCAGTTATGGCACAGAAGTTCA
>JAQFVV010014820.1:0-26253 GCA_028023455.1 Epiperipatus broadwayi | reverse complement strand
GTAAATCCATCACTTTTCGGCCGGTTAGGTCATCATCTTCTACTGCCATACCATTCTGCTGCCCAAGAGTGAAAAGCCCGACCCAAGAACTTTAGTGTGCTAATAGAAGCTTGCTGCCACAGAAGAACTTTCATTTCAATTGCCGTGCACGTGCAATATTTTAAATTGGACTATTAAAATTGCCAGGTAACTTTTCAGGCTGTCACCTCAAACTAAATCTAGCCTAACTCATCTATCAGTATGCCTTCTAATGTATTTAACTTTTGTTTTTGTTTTAATATATAATCTGCTCTTAAGTAATTTATTTTATTTAATTCTCTCTCATATGCTCTTAACTTTCCTTAGCTTTGGTGTGGTCCTTTATTTACATGTATTTATTATTTGATTTATATATCTCCTTGTATCTTATTATTGTCAATCTCACAACCTGGCAAGCTTAATTTCTAAAAAACTTTTCTGTCATTTTTTTTCTTCTAAGCCTTCATGAAAAGGTTATTAACGTCCTCTTAAAATATATATATAATGCATTATAAAATAATATATTCGCCAGTTTGTTTTTACGAATCAACATTTTATGTTGGTTTATTATAAAAATATATTTGTTTAACTCTGGATTTTCTACCCGGGGAGAATCCAGAACTTTGACTAATTAATACTTTGAAATTTTAAAATATTCTTTATTCATTTCTAAAAAGGGTGACTTATAATTTGTTTTCTATATAACTGCTAATCTTACTTCATTTTTCATACTCTTAAAATATCAAATATAGTATTTAAGTATTCCAGTTATTATAAAAATCATGAAGATGGGATTGAATTATTTTAAATATCAGAAAAGGAATGGGGGTAAATCTTAATGTTTTTTTTACTAAATAAAATTTTCATGTATATTTTATTAATCTAAATCTCTCTCTCTCTATATATATATATAACTGCATAGTGATACTATTTATATAAATTATAGTATTCAAACAAGGGTCATTTATTTTAAAGCAGTAAAATTTATTCAATGTCGTTAGAGACATTCATTCGTACTGCGTTACTGACATTTAGATGATCTTCGTGATTATATATATATGTGTGTCTTAATCTGGGGGTTATGACAAGTTCAAACCCATAGATTTCTTCTCAAGTCTTGTCCTGAGGATAGTTGAAACTACCCAGGACCATTTATGTCATATAAAAGGGCCTCTGGTGGTGATCCCTAAGTCTGGCACATGCTATGCCCATCCACATTTATTTTGTATAAAATGCCTCTGGCAGTGATCCCGTAAGTTTGGCACATGCTATGCATATTCACTTCTTTATATCAAAGGCCTGCACATCGGCGATGACCACGGCATGCCCATCCACTTCATTCTCATCCAGAAGCATGATCTTTTCCTGTTATTTTTAGGCTATTTTGTCAGCACCACAAACTTCTTCGTATTATTATTTCTTTTTGCTTCATGACCCAGTTTTAATGCTCTAATATTAAAATTGTGCTCTGCTTAAAATATATAAACAAATGCCAATTACTTCTATTTTTATTAATTAAATTTATTTCAGTCTTATACAATCCCACCATTGTAACTTATTTCTGTATTTAAGAGTATATATGCCTTGGGGAAAATAAAGCATTCATCTTACTATTGTTAAAATAATTTTTCATTAAATATTTTGTCATCTAATCAAATGTCATTTTCAAATATGTTTTTCAAATGTATCTTATTTATTTTCATGACTCTAATGGCATGAAAATAATTTATCTTATATCTGTAATGAATCCCAGAACACTCCCCTAAATAATGTTAGTCACCATGTTTCAGAACCGTAATCCAAAGCGTTAATAACAATTTTATGTGAATTCTTCTTTCTAATAAGATTGGCATTTTAATATTAGACCCACCAAAGATGTGTGTTTATTTATAATATATCATTTAGCTAATAAAGAGCTTATGAGAAATAATAGCGTGAATGACACTATGTAATCCTCTATCGCTTGGTAGACCGCTCGCTCATTCACGCACACACTAATGTATATAATTAATTTATAAATGTATATAAATAATTTGTCATTATATTAAACTATATTTTATTGTCTAACTTATTTGAGTAGTTCGAATTCCTTTTCCTCCACTGCACATATTATAACCATGCTTATCTATTGTTTTAATATAGTCATAGTTAATAGATGTCTCATTGTTTTGCTCAGCTTTGCTAGTCAGCCGGATTAAAATGAATTCTCATGTGCCATCACTATTATGTTATTCATTAGGTGTTTGATCTGGGGCTTAGAGAGTGGGTTCGAATCCAGGCTGGTCCCTGACCTAAATCTCAGGCTTGACTGGATTTGAAGTACATTTTGTGAGTTCCAGCTCATGTTAGATGGATAAACATGTTTTGACCGGTACAATATCTAATGAATGTTTCACACAAGATAAATTATTCTATTGTTTTTCTTTAATGACTGGCTATATATTTTTTCTTTCATCATATTCAAATAGAATTGTTGGTTTGTTCTTTTTTTATAAGCTAAAACAATTTTCTAGTTCCTTTAAACTATGCGAATTTATTCTTTTTTTGTTACCATTATCTCTTGAAATTATATCAGTTCTATATCAATAGTCACTTTTGGAAAAGCGAATTCTTTTAGAATGAAATGTCCATTTTACAGTATTCGAAATTCTTTTCTGAAGATATTGACTTCCTTTAGCATGTAAATAATTTCAAAAGAAGGAGTTAAAGTTACATTCATTTTTATACTCCGTGTGGTTTCCGCTGTCTTGTATATATTAACCCTTTCATTTCCCCTTTTATTGCCATAGTTATTCATTGTTGTAGCAGATTACATTAATGATAGAAATATTATTACATTTTCACATTGGGTTGCTTAGCAATCAAAACTTGACATAGGTCATCATCCAGGTTAAGCAATTCCAGTCTATGTCATTGTACTTTTTGGATAGTAATGTAGAAGACAATACAATAACGACAAGTGTATTACTGTTTATATATATATATTTATACTAATTGCATTTTCTTAAGTGTTTAAAACTTGCTTATTTTCATTAATGGAGAATTTGTTTGTTAAAAAAAAAAATTAGTTTCTCGCGATTTTATACTTTTATTATTTTTATAAGTATAGAGGATTTGAACTCAGATTTTCAAACACCTTTCAACTATCCACACTATCTCATACAACTGATACACACGACCACACACATGTAGAAAAGATTAATAATCACCAATGTACGTATTTCGTGCTAAACCAGCACTCATCAGTTGGTCCAGACTATCATCTCTCACACATATATATAATCAATGCTCAGTTTATATTAAGATAGAAAATCTTCATACTTTAATGGACAGGCTTCAATCCACTACAACCTCCAACTTTTCAGCCATCCATATCATTGAAAATCTGATGATGAAAACTCAAATCCCATGCTAATAAATAAAAATAAAAATACGTCACGTATATATACATAGTCCTAAAGCAAATATAAATAGTGCATATATCTATACTTTAACAAAATTTATAAATTAAGTTAAACTCAAGTTTTACAAAGGGCATATTTTAGTAATGAGAATAATTATAAATTGTTTTGGGTTAGATTGTGAATCTTCCTCACAATATATATATATAAAGCACATGATTAACATGCATTATCTGCAAAAGAATAAAAACAAAAACAAATTATAAATCAGATTTGTTATTATCATATAAAATAAACTATTGATGTGAGTTTATATTAAATTTTCTATATAGTATAAAAGCTTATAATTTTTCAAGATATTTTTTTTTGCCAATAATCATAATTTTATCTAATTATAAATAAGTAATTGATATAATAATTTAAATGCTGAAGCCACTGAGAAAGTTCACAAATGGAAGATAAAGATAATATTTAAGTATGAAGTTAACTGTGAAGTATCATGATTCTCATTCATCAATGCTAGATTTTCTTTATAGTACAAACAAAAAATCTTCTATGTTATATAGACTTACGTTGATTTATCAAGGACCAATTACTATTTCCGACTTCTCTCTATGATTTTTATCCCATTCTTTCTTCTTCTTCTTTTTTTTTTTATCTCATAGTTAAATTGATAAAGGACCCAGTCATCATGAGGTTTTTTTTATGGTATCAGTCATTTGCTATAGAAATCATTTTGTATATTTATGCAGTTAGATTATCATATTTTTTATAGAAATTCTGGTTTAATATATTTTATATACAGCTGTATCTGTATATAAAATAAACAAAACACTTAGTGATAAAAATCAGATATATTCCTAGATATGATCTTCCATGAATCAAGAGTTAAATTTAGCATATGATTAGATGCTAGTTATGTACTAATCTTCTTGCCATCATAAATATGAAAGGACCTAAAAAAAGTGATCTAAAAATGTTTACCTCATAACATTTGGCTGGTTAATTATACCCAATGCATTACTCATTAAAAAAACCAAATGGCTAGTTCCCTGAATCAGCTTGTTAGATTAAAGAAACTAATATTAACGTTTGAATCCAATCCTGTTCTACTGCATTAAACTGCCTGGGATTGTTTATTTTATTTTTTTTTCAAGATACGATTATAAGTTTTGTAGTTAATTATCATTGATTTTATACAGAAATATTTATATAGTTTATACACAATTAATTTACTACTAATATATTTAATATAATACAACAGTTATAAATAATGTATTATTTCATTGCTTATTATCAATAAAATTTGCTTTAAACTAAATGATAGAAATAATTAAAAATTTTCTTTTCTTTTGAATTGGAATGACCGAAAATTTTATGTAATTCCAATATTTTTTTTATAAAGGAAAGTATTTTAATTTTAATCTTTAATTAAAATATATTTGGAATAAAACAAAATCCTAAATATAACTGAAAGAAATAGTTTTCTGTTATTCCAATAAATTTTTAACTTCTTTTAATCTAACATGTTTGATTATCTAGAATTTTATTATTAACTAAGAAAAGAATGCAGTTTTCTATTATTCAGTTAGAGAAGGAGAAATACTTTTAATTAACTCAAAATCACAATTACTCATATTCATAATATTTTCTTTAAGAGAATTTCATGTTTCACCTACATGATTAGCTTGAAAATCTAAATTAAAAATTTTAGTGTTTAACAGGTATTGAAACTTAACATAAGTAACATCTGCTTTTAAAAAGTGAAAACCATTTTTTAAGTAAATGGGTTTGGAATGATCTATTTTTTAATGTCATTAGCAATTTAATTTTGAAGATTACTAATTTGTGATTTATCTAACAACTATGCCAGTAAGTGCTTATCTCTTATTAATTTCTTTTAAATTCTGACTCTTAAATATAATGTAACAGGTACCTATATTTAAATTAAATCTGAATTGTTTATCTTCATTTACCCCCTATTTGCCAGCATTATCATTACCTATATTATAATCATTTCTATTGTTTAAATGACCACTCTGTGTTAATCTAGTCATATTTTCTGTGACAACTTTTAGATCATTAAGATGTTTCTACATTTATATGGGACAGAGGATTCCCTAAATAAGACTATTCAAATATAAACTCATTTGCTTAATGAAACTCGATACAAATTCTGTTCTAAAGTGATTCATTATTAATTGTAAGTATAAATTTACAATCTGCTAAAACTACCTTCATTTTTTCTTTTTTAATGCTTAATATTTTTTATATCTATGTAGTCATATATATTTACCTACAAACACCAGAAGATAAGAATAGTTGGAATTAGAATTATCGAAAATATAATTAAAAGATAACACACACAATCCCAATGGCACAATGAAAAGTTATTAAAAGCATGAGATCATGATAATTAAATCTTATAATAATTTAAGTTAATAGTTTTTACTTCACCTTTGATTAGCGATTAATTGAGATTGCGCTTTACGCAAAAAAGTGAAGCTTGTCTGTCTCCGAAAGCGCTAAGCCATTGTAAGATTTAGACAAGCTTCACTTTTTTGCGTAAAGCGTAATCTCAATTAATAATTTAAGTTACTGAAGGTAAAAAAAATATTAATGAAAAAGAATGAGAGGAAAAATAGAGGAGATTAAAAAGAACTGTTTGTATTAGAAACTGGATCTAGTCATTGATTACTCAGTATCGTATCCTACAAGGCGGTCAGAGATATTCTTAATCAATTATTACCTATTAATTGTTCACGATGACGTAACAAAAATTATAAACTGTAGTATTTTTCAATATTGCTTCAATTAAATATTCTCACAAAAAGACAATACTATATTCTTAAATGCATAGATTTTCAAATACAAACTGGTATTTGTTTTGGGGTGTTTTTTTTTTTTTTCAGATAGTTGAAGAAATCCCAATTGGTTCAATTTTTTTTGTTTTATTATTATCTATTCTTATTTAAGAAAATTCTAATTATACGACTGGGGATGATAATCTGTATGAATAAACATAATTGAATATGTCATAACTTTACTCCTGATTGATGAAAACATAATATACCACAAATATTATTATAATGGTATATATTATTATCAAATTAACATTAAAAAAATAAAATGAACAATTGCTTGTAAAAAAAGTTATTAGTTACCTTATATGAAATAAATATAAATAATTAACTGATTAATTATTCAGAAAGTCTTGTGTTGTTCGAATTATTATATATATACTGTCTAATCTTTAATTGAATTATGCGAATATTTAAAACTAGATGTTGATAAGTTTTGTTTCTTTTTTTTTTTTTTTTAATGTCAAATGCGTTAACCGGGAAGGGAACCCGGGCCAGCTGCTTGGAAGGCAGCTATGCTAACCACTAGGCCACCAACGCTTGACAAGTTTTACTTCTTTCATTATATGAAGTTAAAAAAGTGAGTATAATTGGAAAGAATTACAGTAAGTGTGGTTTAATTTTTAATTATGTGAAGAAAAAACTTTTTTTTGTTGACTATAGCATGATTCTTACTACTGATTTCCTTAATTTATATGTTCAGTCAAGGAGTAAGCCATAATAATAAAAATTAAAAAGAACACAACTTAATTGTTTTATTACAAATAATATATTTATAGTACAAATTTATTAAATTTTTATAGTTATCGTCATAAAATGTAAATAATTATATTATCTATAATTTTGTTTTATATATAACAAATAAATAATGCTTAAATGTAGATTCTATGTCAAGTTATTATGTTAAATACAAAAACCAACGCTATCTCCAAAAAAAACACACATAACACTACAAATCTGCACCCCAACAAATTAATTATAATATAGTTAAATTTCATATACATTGTTTGGTACTGTGGTATTAGAGCTGCGACATGAAGAATTATAATCGTTTAATCATTAAATTAGTTAAGTTATTAAATCAAAAACATATTTTAAAATCTACATAAAAAAAAAAAAAAAACAATTTAAAAAAAAAATATGAAAAGCATTAATGTGAAGAATAGTTAAAATGCGTGTTTAAATCAAATTGAGTGTGTGTTTGCAAGTGCATGTTCTGCATAATCTATTTTAATACATTGTACAGGTTTACACTGCATTTATATATGTAATATACGCGGGATCCGAACTCAGACTTTCACATGACCTACAACTCTCAGTGCCATCTTATATTGCTGACTCACCTAATCACACACATGGTGAAAAGATAAATAATCACCAATATACGTAATTCGTGCTAAACCAGCACTCATTAAAGCATGAAGATTGGTTATCTTAATATAAAGCTGAGTACTAATTGTATATATGTGTGATGGTAATCTGAACCAACTGATGAGTGCTGGTTTAACACGAAATAGTTATATTGGTGATTATTTATCTTTTCAACATGTGTGTGATCAGGTGAGTCATCAATATAAAATGGCACTAAGAGTTGTAGGTCATGTGAAAGTCTGAGTTCGAATCCCATATATATTACATATATAAATGCAGTTGTAAGCCTATACAATGTATTAAAATTGATTATTCAGAATATGCACGTGCAAACACACACTCAATTTGATTTAAACATGCATTTTAACTACTCTTCACATTAATGTTTTTCTATTTTTTTTTGTTAAATTGTTTTTTTTTAAATGTAGATTTTAAAATATGTTTTTGATTTAATAACCTAATTAATTTAATGATTAAACGACTACAATTCTTCATGTCGCAGCTCTAATACCACAGTAACTCTTTTGTATTTATTAATGTATATCTCTTTTTAAAAATATTATTTCATTTTTATTAATAATTAAATCACATCCAAAACTATTGAACTTATGATGACCAAATAATGCCACTATTATTATAGAGCTTTCTTGAATAAAATAACATACCTTTATGTAATGTTGATAGAAGTACGTTCTATAAAATAAATTGAGCAAAATAATATAGTTCTATATGAAACGAATTTATTTGTGATAATTGTGTAAATGTAATGAAATATTCTGCATTTCAGTTTAAATGTAACAGCAGCACGCACACTGGTAGCATGGTCCTTTATCACCATCTAGAATAAAAATTGCTGAAGATTTTTTTTTTTTTATTTCTGGTTACTAAAGGACTTGAGTTCTGGATAATTCATTATTAAATTTAAGTCTTTATAAATACATTAAGAACTTTCTGCTTGAATTGACAAAGATAGTATTATTTATCAACTTATTGTGCTTTTAATTAGTTTAAATTAAAATATAAAAATGGAAAACAAAGTTGAAGTTGGATATATCATTGTTTAATTATGAAATCTATATTAAGTGAATAAACCTACATGACAAACTAGGAAATTCAAACATTGTCACAAATCTGTTTAATTAATTGAATTAAATGTCTCAACTAAATATTGTTGATATTTTAGTGTTATAGCATAAGTAGGCTTATGTTTAAACCAAGCTTTAGTTTAAAAGATATGTAATTTGATTATGTGATGAAATATAGAACATAAAGGGGTTTAAATTATCATCATGTCATCAAAATGAATTATCATTAAAAAGTACGTCATTAAAATTATATATTATAAAAAGTATGTTGATGTGATATATATAAAATACATATTTTGCGGGTTCATCCGTGTTAAAAACTTTTAATATTAATATACTGACATTTCGACTTGGTCACACAAGCCATCCACAGAGTTATAAAAGGTAGAAAGACAGTTGTAGAGGCGCTACAATCACTGATTTGAATAAAATGTTAAAATTCCACCAATAGCAAAAAATGTTAAATTTAGGAATGTTTTTTAAAAAAATCTTTCCAAATAGGAGGAAGTTTACATCAATAAGCGAGATGATACATGTAAACTTCCTCATATTTGGAAAGATTTTTTAAAAAACATTCCTAAATTTAACATTTTTTGCTATTGGTGGAATTTTAACATTTTATTCAAATCAGTGATTGTAGCACCTCTACAACCATCTTTCTACCTTTTATAACTCTGTGGATGGCTTGTGTGACCAAGTCGAAATGTCAGTATATTAATATTAAAAGTTTTTAACACGGATGAACCCGCAAAATATGTATTTTATATATTTAACCCGTGCAAATCTTCGTTTTAACATGTATATATATATTACCACTAGTCAAGCACTACATGTTGTAATAATTTTTTCTAAAATTATTAAAATAAAAATTCTCATAGATAACACAAAAGTTTTTAAAATTAATTAATGAATAATAAAATTACTGCAGATTTTATCAAGAAATGATTAAAGTAAAAATCTTGTTTGAAAGAATTAATTATAAATGTTTAAGAAAGAGAAATATAATTCAGAAAGTTTAAAGAGTAATTAGAGGGGGGAGAAAATTTAATTTAGCAAAATTAAAACTTTTGAATAAGTTAAGAAAAGTGGAATTCAGAAAGTTAAATAGTTTATTGAAAGAAAATGCAGTTAGCCCAGGGGTGGGGGTAACTCTTTTCATTTATTTTAAGAATAAGGGATGCATGAATAGAGATTGATTTTAAATATAAAGAATATAAATGTATGTGAGTAAATAAAATATGAAAATTAAATATTAGAATAAATAAAGGAATGCTCATAATTGAATTTAAAATTTCCCTCAAAGATTGCATATACTGATAAGCTGCATAGGAATGGGATTAGAAATGGCTACTAATTAACTAATTAAAATCCATAAACAGCTGGATTAATTAAAATGCATCTTATCCAAATTTTGATCAACAAAAGTAGTGGATGGATTTTGAACAATGAAAATAACTAGTGGATTTAAAAATTAATTAAAAGATAACAAGATAGTATCACATAAATAGGGCCAAAAATTTCATCATTAGGAGTCATTCACATATCTAGATTCAATCACCTATTAGATGTATTTTTCAATGAATACAATGTTGTGCTAAGCAGAAGTTGGAGTATGCGACTGTACTCCAGCCTTCACCCCCACGAACATCAGCAGCCTATCTGATAGAAGCCATACCCATTCTAATAATTTGAAGCTGCCAGAAATGTGTAACTGCCTGAAATAAAAGTAGTCCAAAACCACAATTGTCAGGACTGCATCGGAAGTCTAAAATCCAACCAGTTGGTAACCACACATGCAGCAGCAAAGAGAAAGAAACCACAACATTTAAAATCATATAGGTAATAACATTTTATTATTCTCATTCCTGATTTTTTTATATTAATCTATAAGTAGCCATTGCAATCTTTAAGTATCTCCAGAGTCAGCTAAAAATGAACAGATATTGATAGAACTTTCTTAAACATACAAATAGCTTATGATAAAATATATGTGTGTGTTTCAATGCTTTGTACTTATTTTAATGCTTTATATTTATTTGCAATACATGTGCCTGATATGTTAGGTATTACTATTTTATTCAGAGAAGGAATGATGAATGAATTTATAAATTGGTTTAAAGTATTATAAAATAAATTATCCTTGAAAATTTAGCATTTGTTGGACAATTCTTTAATTATACCACTAAGAACAATTTAGCAAAGAAGTTAGACATATAGTTTATTCCATTTGTTTCCATTGAGCTAGTTGGGATTTCTTAGGTGTTGAATTAGTTTGCCATCATTCAGGGCATGTTAATTATTTCTTGTAGTTAACTGGTGCCTGAAGTTTACTTCAAATCAAATAAGTGCTTTGAATGGTAGGGGTTGAATTCAGCAGTCGAGAAGATCTGTGGCCTGGAAAGGTGGTTGTGGTTATATATTTTATATAGATTTGGCCTGGCCATAGGTACCCTCTGGGTATTATGATTCTCTGCCTAAGGGGCCAGTGTGATGCAATAGTAAATTGCAGCTGGAGTAGATCGAATTTATAATAAATAATTTTATAATATTTTATAAAAAGAAGTCAACAATGTTTTTCACAATTTTTGTTTTTATTAAAGAGTAAAAATTTTTTATTCTATATATTTTTTTATTCGATTAATAGAAATAAAATATTTATTTACAGGAAGAACTAAATATTATATTATTTTTATCTGGGGAAGGGGATTTAAAGATGAAGAAAAGAAATATAAAGAGAAATTATTGTGATTGCTAAATCAATTTTGAAATTTATGATGCCAAAAATATAAGTTAGCAAATTTATATATATATTTGTGATATAAAACTATAATAAAATATATTCTATTATTGTACAATACAAATTAAAATTATTATGAAGTGTTCAAAATTCTATTCTATCATAAATTTAAAATGTAAAAATAAGAAAATGTAATTGATTTTTTTATAAAAGTTATAGCATGTTTACCAAAGCAATACTGATGGCATATGAAATTGGAATCATTATAAATAAGAGTATTTTTTGGGTTAGAATTAATTCAGTCGTATAGTTAAGTCTGAAGATAGATGCAGAGATAAAGAGATTAAGATTTTTACTTTTAAAGACAAGAAAAGTACATAATTTATGAGATAGAGAGTTTAATTGCTATTGTTAGTCAAGCTTAAAATCAGCTAAAGTATGAGCTACCCAAAAAAATAGCTACATATCACACTAGATTGAATAATAAGTACCATTACAATTCTGCATTCCAGCCATGCTTACCATCAACTTTATCCATACTTTATGCATAAAATTATTAGGATGATTGATTAATGGCTCTATTTTTGAAATGACATTTTTTTCTCTCTAATCGTGTGTATAATAAATAAAGTAAAGGCTCCCAGTCAAACCTCTGAATGTCTAAAGAAATGATTTCAGTGCTTATTAAATCATGATCATGAAAATGTCTGAAGAATGTATTGCTTCTTACAAAATTTTAACTATTAAAGAAGATGCAAATTATTCAAATCAATGATAAGTAACCCAGTATTTAAGATAAACAATATAAATGTTTTATATGTGGACCGAAATTAAAATTATATATTGAAATAAAAAGTTCCATAGAAGTGCTATGAAGTGCATAAATTATGTATATTAATTATAGATGAGAAATTCCTTTTTATAAAATTTAAATATATATTTTTAAAAAGTCTTATTACTTGAAAATAATATTTTTTAAATATTTTTATGTATTTAATATTTATATATTACTAGCTGTACCTATGGCTTTGCTTGCATTAATAGAATAAAATAACACAATACGTAGATGTTTCTGCAACTTCTATATTTACATACTATTTAAATGAAATAATAATACATTAGTTATCAACAACAATATTACAAAAAATTCAATTTTTTATAGTCAGTTATATTACTGAATAATCAACTTTTAGTATTTTATTTTAAATATATTTCTCATGTGATAAAATGATTAGTATTAGTAATTATTAAGCATACATTTTGATGTATACTGTATTTCCCCCAAAATAAGAATGGGTCTTATATTAATTTCTGCATCAAAAGACACCATAGAGCCTATTTTCAGGGGATGTCTTACTTTTTCATGTACAAAAATCTACATTTATTCAAGTACTTATTCTCTTTACAGAAAGCTATAAGATTCTTACACTGGGAACTCTTCACAATTCCTTTCTTTTACTCTCCAGATTAGATCTTTCTTTTTACACTCATCTTATCTAGGATCAGAATATTATTCCATTTAAATTTATCATTAAATCAAGTGTTAGTTGAAGACTTGCTAGACAGGAGTGATAATAAAAATGATTACAGTTAAGAATGGTTTCTCCACACAAAAGCTACAAAAAAATGCAAGCACACAAATTCAGAAAATGTTTTTGTATTTCACATGTGCACATTACGTATGTCCATTATAACATATTGTATATAGAATTACAATGATTTACATATGACTCAACTACACATCCATTATCAAGTGCACTTATTGTAAACACTTTCCAAATTACTTATAATCGCCCTGCTTGGGTATTCTTACCTTAAAACTTTTTTTAGGAGATAGATTGATGATTTAACTTAAGCTAAACTTTGATTATTAAAATCATTTACGTTATTTTAACAAAAATATTTAAGAAATTAAACTAATTTTTCTTTTATCTTGAATATTTAAAAGCTATCATGATGAAATTCTAAAACTAAATCAAGCCTTCTAAATCTAAGTATTAAATATAAATAAAATAAGTACCTAAATATATATAAATGAAAATATAAATTATCTGATATATTGACTTGTGGTAGATAAATTGTCTCTCTATACAGTTAGAATTATGTTTGTCAAAAGTTATTAATAGAAAAATACAATAGAACCATATAATTTATATTACCATTTATTTAAAGCATTAATGTCAATAATATTATTTATTTGTACATTCATTATTTTATAATTCAATTCTTCCACCAATTATTTATGTGACTGATGATCTTAACTAGGGCTTATATTTGGGGCAGGGTTTATATTATAAGCATCTTGTAAAATCATGCTAGGGATTATTTTTTGGTTAGATCTTATTTTTGGGCAAACATGGTATAATATATACAAGACATGTCTAAACATTAAAACATGTAACAAAGTTGAATAATTACAAATAATCATTTGTAAATAATTAATTTCATGAAATTTGTTCATAGCATGCTACTTAGAAGTTATAATATATTTAAACATGCATATTTTTTTCAATTAGTTTTATTATTATTAAAAATTATTCTATTGATCAAAGTTATACATTTCTAATTTGAATAATTGCATACAGTTTCTGGCATTCTATTTGTAATATATATGTATTTATGTGTTTTCCAATATTTATATAATAAAAAATAGAAATTAGATCATATCCACATAAGCAGAGATAACTTTTAGTTTTTGATGTTGCTAAGAAAATTGACAATTCCTGAGACTAAACAAGTTTTCTCATTAATCTAACTCTTTATAAGTTAATAAGAAAACTTGTATAGCTTCAGGGATTCTCAAGTAGTAGTAAATGATAGTTTCTTAGCAATAGCAAAAGCTAAAATTATCTATTTATATGAATATAATCTCATTTCTATTTTTTATCATAATAACAGTCTAATTCAATGTATATGCATATAGAATAGAATAACACATTTCTAATTTAAATAATAAATATCATCATATGACATATGGGGAGGGAAGATAAAACTGATTTTATATCCAGGGTAACCTGATGATGTGCATGTTAGAATAGAATAACACATTTCTAATTTAAATAATAAATATCATCATATGACATATGGGGAGGGAAGATAAAACTGATTTTATATCCAGGGTAACCTGATGATGTGCATGTTCCTGGCTAAAATAATATAAATTCATGAGATATTTGGTTTCCTTTATGCATTGATGTAAGTGCCTACTATTTATTTATCTTCATGTTTGTGTATGGTTTGATTAAAAACTTTATTAACAAATATTATTATCGACAATAACAGTAATTATAATACTTGTGCCCAAGTAAAAAAAGGATGACTGACACTCTCTTCAAGCTGCTTGAAATACCATCTCTGAATCAATGCATGTATTGTGTAATAATATACTTCAGCTATTAACCATAAAAAGTGTATGATATTAACAGTATTGTGTAATAATATACTTCAGCTATTAACCATAAAAAGTGTATGATATTAACATGTATTGTATATTTTAAAGATAATAAAAGTATATTTTAAGAATTTTTTAAAAATATTGTATTGGATAATTTTTAATACTGTTTCAAGTGCAATAAATTCAGCTTTTTAAAAAATTATTGTCAGTCAATATTTTTTTGAATGTAAATAATGTGAGGTTACGACTAGCATTAATTTTTATTGATTTATTGTTTAAATTTAGCTAAGTACCATAAAACAAAAATCTTAGCCTATATATATATATATATAAACAATAAATATAACAGTAATTAAGTATTATATACAGTCTTTCAATCTGCAGAAGTGCTTTCAATTAATTCCTTAACTTCCCTCAACTTCTGTTAAATTCAAAATTTTATTTGTACTATATATATGTATATCTAAAGAATAGATAGATAATAGATAAATAAAGGACTGAGAAAGAAGTAATATTTTTTCAATACTGTAGAAAAGTTGTCTTTTTTTTATTCATAGTAAAATGGATATTTTTTAGAAGATAAATAATGGGAGTCTAACACTTGCACTTATTTCTTTTTTCCTCTTATATTTAGCCTGGCTTTTTATTATCATATCTTTATTAGTATTTTAGTTAATTAATGAAGGTTAATATCTTTAAAGTCAAGAAAATGCCCATGATGTTTACAAATTTTCTTTGTCATGTGATAACTAATGTATATTTAAAATTTTTATTTGAGAATATACTTAAAGGGAAATGATAATAGTTTATCAAATTCATCTGTATTTCTTTTGCTGTACCCATGCAATTTTAAATATTATTTTAACACTTGTTAAATATATATGTAAAGAAAAATTCTAAAAGTTTATCAAATTCATTATTATAACTGATCTAAATTGTCATTAAAATACATGGTACAAATGGAATTTAATTAATTTAAAATATATTCACAAAATCAAATTTTACTTAGCTTTACCAAAAATTATATTTTTTGTTTAAATCATTTTCCAACTCTATCATGCTGCCCTCCTTTTAGCTTTTTATGACATCATTAAAAACTGTTATGATATAGATTTTTTACATATTTTTATATTACAAATTACAAAAGGTTTTAAAACAAAACAAAAATTTATATGCTAGTAAAATTCTATACAAAAGAAGAAATAAAATCATGTTTGGTGAAATATTTGTTGAGTTATAATGTTTCAAACAAATAAACTTTCATATTTATATAGAAATACAAAAATATAGCAATGTAGATAATATAGAAATAGATAGATTGACTATAAATTTAATATTGATGACTTCTTTTTTAAATGTCATTGTGAAATACACACATATTTTGTATTGCCTTTTGCTGAATTAAAACAAATAACAAATTTAACTATTAGTCTTTTTTATAATAATTTTAAAACAAAATAACATATGTGTAGTAGTATTTTACTTAATATTACAGATATATATATACTTAATGTTTTCACGGTTATATGATGTAGATAAATTATAACTTTTTGGGCTATACCGTGTATTGTTTTCCATTAAACACCGATATTTCGACGGAATAGCAACTGCCATTATCAAGGTTAACTTTTGAAAGAAAAACCGTTAGATCTTAACAAATATCAATATCAGTTTGTCAATATCAGTTTACAGAAAATCCACTCATACAAACTGATATCTTAATTTTAATTCTCATCATCATCCTGCACAAATTTTTTCTGTAGCTAAAAATCTAATAATTTATCTGATAAAGAACATCTTTCTCAAGAAATAGAACTTACAAAAAGTATTCTGCTTTCTAATAATTATAATAAAACATCATATGTAAGGCTTTATATAACATTAATACTAAAAAGAAAAAAAAGGATAGAATTGATAATTCCTCTTTTAATAGAGTAATTTTGCCTTACATTAGGGGGGTTACTGGTAAAATCAGTAGAAGACTATCTTGTTTTAATATAAAGACCACTTTTTCTACTGGCAAAAAAATTGGTGATTTTTTGTATAAACCTAAAGACAGAATATTTTTGGAACACCAAGGAGTTTATGAAATTCCATGTTTCCAGTGCTCAAGAGGCTACGAAGGCCAGTCTAATAGATGAATTAATGTCAGAATTAAGGAACATAAAAATGCTTTTCATCAAAAAATTAGCACATCAGTTTTTACTTCCCATTATTTAGAAACTGGTCACAAACCTAATTTTGACAATACAAAAATACTTGCTAATTTGGAAAGATATGATTTAAGAACCATGAGAGAGTCAATTGAAATATTAAAGAGACCTACTAGTTTAAATAGAACTGATGAAGCACAACATATTCCAGCTATGTGGAAACCTCTCATTTTATCCAATATTAACTTAAAATTAATAGGTAAAAATACTGAGGGAAATGAACATTTTGATAAGCCTCATATTGTGAATGCTGAACTTGAATCTCGTTTCTCATCTCGCACACAGTCACGTTATTTGTTAAGATCTAACGGTTTTTCTTTCAAAAGTTAACCTTGATAATGGCGGCTGCTATTCTGTCGAAATATCGGTGTTTAATGGAAAACAATACACGGTATAGCCCAAAAAGTTATAATTTATATATATATGAATTGTTCTGTTATAATCAGTATTTGCCACATTATTCATTTTATATTTTTCATACATTAAATTATTGTTAATTTTTTTTTATATCCAGTATAATCTTTATTCTTTGAAAATCTATTCTGTATTGAATCATATATTGTTTATAAAAATGTGACCATCTTAATGTAAGAGTTATAATCTGGAGACTGCATTAGATATCCATGATTTATGAATGGTACGTTGGTGTCAGAAGAGTTCCAAGTGATAGTGGAGACAGTGCATCTAGGAAACTCAATAGCAGCATTCTTATAGAATGATTAAGGTAATTCTAGGAAGAAATCAAAAGCTGAAGTTTACTATTATAATTCTTTGTATAGTTATTATAAAATTGATACTCTTAATTAAAAAATATGAAAGCCTAATATTGATAATCACACCAATATATAATTTACATGTATGCTTCAGGAATTTTCTTGCGTTTGTCATGTCTATAGTATATACAAATATATTGATTTACTAAAACTACACCTAAGATTAGAAGTAATTTATCTCAATATAATCCTAGAAATTATTTTTGGCATTGTGAATAACAATAATATTGTACAATAATTACTGCAAGTTTTAACAATTTCTAAAAAGTTACAATAGTTTTTAAGTTAATATTGTAACGGTCAAGTTTCGTACATTCGTGTAACAGAATCTAGAATCCAGACAAAGAGACCCAAGCAGACCAGACTAGGATAGTAACATCCCAAATCTGATCACATTTCAACTTGTTTTCCAGTACTCCATGACTCAAGACCTTACGAATGACCCCACTTGAAGTTACACACGGTATATCCATCTTTCGCAGCTGGCGTAGGGCAGAGAAAAACAGGAGACTTGGGGATCTAAATATATATATTAGCTAATTTAATTGCTACCAGCATGCAATTAAAAATAAATTTTCATAAATGGTAATCAATGCATAAATAGTTATATCACACATAATTGGAAAGAGAAATAACACAAAACCAGAATAAACTTAACATATATTTATTAAACAAATAAAACAAATTAATGTGGAAAAAGCATGCAGTCTTTATAATATGAGGATTTAGCATGTCTTCTTATTAAATCTTTAATTATTAATATGAAGATACATTTAAAGAATCACTAAGTGGTGCCTAAATAAGATTCTGACAATTCCTATTGAAAGTGGTAGCTAGTATTATAAATTTGCTGTATCAGTCTTAGGCAAAATATTTACTATCTTTTCCTTTTAAATATTTTTATTTAAACATTTAAATAAATATTTTAAGCAAAATATTTATTGCAATATTATTATTTTAATAAAGTATGAGTGTATAATTCAGCTCAGAGTAGAGATTGAACCCAGAAACCAAAGATATAAATTTCAGTTTAATACAAAATAATTAATTAAATTATGGGACTCAGAATTGGCTATAATGAGATCACTGACATGCTACAGCACCAGAAAATTACAATAACAGAGTGCTCTGTGGATAGATTAGAGTCAAGGGTTTTTGTGCCCAACACCAGTACCCTGGAACTGAGCATCATGCTGCTAAAAAGGTCAGGTGGCTAACATGACTACTTGGAATTATACATCAGGTCTTACTAGTGTGTGCCCCAAAAGAAGGTAAGATGGGATGGCCTTTCCCGAGGTCCCATCTTAAGGAGAAGATGTAGCAAAACATTAAACATTGAATGTGAATTTAATGTATCTAATCCACCAAGCAAAAATATGACATTAATTATTACAAAAATATGGAGTAATAGCCCAGTCAGTATTACTATCATGAGCCAATTCTAATAACACTATATAAAACCAAGTGACATTAGGGGGATAAATAAAATATAATAAAACTCTGGTTTATAGGTTTCAATCTATGCATACAAATTATTACAAGGGAGGAGAAAATATATTTGATTGACTGGCCAAATAATTACTGAATATACTTGCATATTACTAAGACTAGCACATTACTTTAATCTCAATAAGATGGAAATTTAATAGTAAGCCACAATACATTTTTAAATTAAATAAAATTATAGGAATTCAAACCAGCGAGCATCGATAATGTTATTAAGAAAATAGTTATGGGAAGATATTTGCAGTTATATCTTCAAATATTAAATATGTTTAAATGCTCGCTGCTTTGAAGCATTGGCATATAAATAAAAATAACAGTAACAAACTATTATAGGCACAGTTGCAGTGACAGACAAAGAAAGTAGCATAGGTTATATTTAGTTTAATTAAAAGATATTTCTAAAGATACAGGCAAGTTATACAAATGAAATATTTATTTTAACGAGAATTTATAATGAAACTTTTATAAAGTTTAAAAAATGACATTAGTTTATATATAGTTTGCTAGCTTTAAACTTTTAAGTAGAAAATTTGGATTTAGAAATAGTTCATTAACACAGAGCTCTGAGGTTATAGATTGGCATTACCGATTAATTAGTTGCTGGACTGTATAAGCAGGTGTTGGCTTTCAGGTATCATGGTCTTATTGAGCAAGCTGTTGCTGAATGGTTTCATATGGAAGCTCCGGTCATTGAAGCATCAGCTGGCAGTTGCACATCATTCTTTTTGTGGATTTTAGAAGTAGCCATCACCTTTCTCCAGTCAGATCTTTCAAAGATCAATCTGACATGGATTCAGCATGGTGACACTCTTCTAAAAATTAATGATCTCTCCTTTAAGCTTACAATGTACCCTATTTATACTTTACTAGAAAAGAACCTGTTTTGCTTGGAAAGCCATTAACTCTATCTAAAATATCACACTAAATTGTAAGATTTCTCAATTTGATCAAAAATACTTTTGTTTGGGCTTCCATGACACCACAAATCCTCCTCCAGATGTCAAAATAGTTTTGCTACAGTGGTTTTAATGACTATATGTTTGCTATAAACAAATTTGAGTATAGCAATTATCAACTTTCTAACTTTGATTTAACTCCAGATGTGGTGGACTTTAATGCAAATCTGTTTATGTTTAACTTTTTATTTTTACTTAATTTAACTAAAAACTTGTTGCTCTTTTACAAAATAAAATCATGCCACTCTCTATATATTATTATATAAGGTACGAATTTGTTTACTAAATTAAATAAATTGACAATTGTACTATTTAAAATTATAACATAAATCATTATTTTATAAAATATAAAATTTAAACCATTATATTCACTGTAACATCTACTAGCCTATGCATTTTTAGCGTTTATTCATATGTGCATATATAATGCCTTGCACCCAGCCATGATAAAAAGGTTTATATGTTTATTTATCAAAATATTCATTTTAATAGGGTTTGAACCCAGCACAGATAGGTTTGGTGGTTAAACTAAAACATGCAATGAGAAGGGCTTGAACCTGACCATTGCGATATATCATAGTTATTTTAAAATTTCTTCAGCTATCTTTTCAGAGTAAGCAGCCTTTCCATCTTTGATTACAAAGAACTGTTTTAACTTTATTAAAATGAATATCTTTGTTGAGATCTAAATGAGTAAGTATATATATATATTAATTTTAATATTCTCATGGATAAATGATGAATTCATAGTATTATTTCTGGAAGCTACCTTGTAGGAATAGAATAACAAGTACTTTTCTCAGAGCTTACCCCAAATCATAAGAATGTGTGTGATGGATTTAAAATTCTTCTTTTTTTCTTTTGTTATTTCCTCCTTGTACTTAAATTGTATTAACTGAGAAGTTTTTAAAAATATTTTATCCTCCAATAGCTTTTTCCAAATATTGTTAATTTACTTCATTTCTCATTTATCCTTTTGGGCTTTTTAAAAATTTCTATAGCTTCCCTTAGCAGTCTCTGATAATATTGTTCAATTTTTTCCAGAATGTGTGTTTTTATAAAATTGATGTTATGATTAGATAATTTTATGTGTGAATAAATGACAGATGAATTGGATTTTTCTCTAACTGCCAAAATGTGTTCTTCCTTTCTTATATTTATTCTATGATTGGTCTGTCCATTGTAAGAATGTGGTCAAACTCCACATGCAATTTCAATTACAAAGCATCATTTAAATTTTGGTATCATTATTCATAATGTAATTAAAGTTTTCTTCATGTGTAAATGATTATCATTATCATATAAAAAAATTCTATCCATGGATTTAATATTATATAATTTTTCAGATCCATATGTTATTTACATGCACTAATAAAACAAGCTAAAGATTTAAGCTTTTTTATTTGCTGTTATCTTTAAATTTTTATATTTTTTCTGAAGTTCCATATTTAATTTATTTTATCAAATTAAAAATGTCTCATATTTTTTTAATCAAATCACTAAAATTGAAAAAAACATCAATCAGAATTCTTCATTCCAAGAATAAACTTATTCATACCTATGAATTCATACCTATGACTTTGAAAAAAACATAATCTTGAAAATTCAAGTTGAGAATTTTAATGTTTAATAAAATGTTAAAATATTAGATGTATAAAAAATAATTATCAAATTTTATAAGAATATATTAGAAATAAACTATTTTTTTAATGCAACTATCATTTTAACTTTGAAGTGCATTAGTTTTTGATTGTTATAAGAATCTGTGTCTATAATTGCTTGTTTAATACCAATTTCTTTTACATTCTCATAAAATATAGGGGATTTGAATGCAGACTTTCAAGAAACCTTTAACCAGCCATACTATCTCATACTACTGATACACATGACCACACACATGTAGAAAAAATAAATAATCACCAATATATGTATTTCATGCTGAGCCAGCACTCATCAGTTGGTCCAGATTATCATCTCCCCCTCCACATGTATATATATATTGTAATGGCATGTGTGCCTGTTACATATCAGTAAACTTGCTTAAAAAAATAAACAAAAAAAATATTTTACTTAGGGTTAGTAATTATGGTACACAATTAACGAAGACATTTACAAAAACATTCGGTTAGTAATTTTACAAAAAGACTATATACAAAAAAATGTTGACTATCGTTTTCCTAAGGACCATCTACATTTATGCCTCCTCCCCCCCAGAATTTTATTTTCTCTATATTTCTTTTCTAAAAAACAACACATCAAGCAAATTATATAAATTATTTATTTAAGAAGGTTGCATTGACGTAAATATGTTTTAAAAAATAATGGGTTTATACGTGTATATTTGCAGCACAATTATAAATACCACCAACTTATTTATGATTGATTGAAATGCTTACATAGGGTTACACTGAAGTAAATTCCCAAAAAGTACTCATCGTAATGTACCACATTTACAACCATAAACTTACATGGCTGTGCGCACCTATACACATTAAAAAAAACAAAAAACATATTAACTGCAACCTTTTGACTTTTTTTTAAAAATTAGTTTTAAAATTATTAATATCTTTTCTTTCTCATTTTTAATATATGTGCTATTTCTTTCTGGCAGTGCTTTTATACAAGATATTCAAACTATAGCTTTACATAATATAGATAAAAAAATATTTCACTTTAAAAAAATTTGCTCAGGGTACTCGTGGTTTATTAAACATCAGGCCCCATGTTGGGCGCCAATTACAACAGTCTGATGGAATGATTGAAAGTAGCAGTCTTACCGTATCTGCTGTATAGAGCGCCACTAGGCTACTTGAACCTAGAAAATTTATAGAGTAGGCAGATACATGCTGTTAAGATCTTATTTTTACACATATATTTTATTCCGACCATTAGCCCATTGCCACTAGCTCAGTGAGACACAGAGATTTAAAAAATATGAATTCTTATCTAAAAATATTTTCAATATTAAAAAAAATATAAAATAAGCCACTGCCAGTAATTAACACACAAACATTTATTTATGCACATATAGATAAAATTTAGCATTATTATTTTAGTCTAACTTTTATTTTTTACAAAACATTATAACTTATTTTACTTTAGATTTTAATTTACAATTTAACTGTTTTTATTTTATTTTAAAAGTTCGCACAGATGAGTTTAATATTTTATTAAAATGTCGAGTATGAATAGACTACATAGATTGCATTTGAAAAGAAAATATTCTATCCCTTATTTAACCTTAGACCAAAATTTCACAGTTAAACTAATGTCAATCCATCTGATACATTGGTGTATTCAATGCAGCATGAATACGACAGCACAAATACCATACTGTCAGGAAAGTACATCTGAACAGCATGGTTAGAAGACATTGACTCTTGTTCAGACAGAAATATTACATCTGTCTGACAAGAAGAGCAATAAAAAAAACTCCATAGGAAGGAGCTGCGTTTTCCATCTTACCATCCCATTCCGTAGGCAAAAAGGGGGTGTGTGGCATATGTGATCCTGCACATAGTGAATCTCATACTACATCTACTAATTACACCAATATATCCAATCCATTGACCCAATTTAACTACGAAGCAAATAACCTAAGATTACCCTCCCTTAAACTAACATATATAACTTTACAAATCTATGCAGCTATTCATGCCCAACTTAAATTTAACATTTATTACAAGTTGTTTAACAAAAAAAAATCATAATTAAACTTAAAAGAACAAAAAAAAATTAAATGGAAATGATTTTTAAAAAAAATACATCAAATAACATTATTAATATTAATTTATGTTGGTCAGATAGGATTCTATTTGTATTATTTACTGAAAGGTTTAGAATTTAGAGTTATTGTTTTTAAAAAGTTCATCTTTATCCATTGCTTGCCATTTGGGATCCAGCGTTAATTTTCCTGATGTCATGTGGTCCACAATATAGAAAATTATTGGTCATTTCTCTTTTTTTTTCAAGCAAAACTGAAGGGACTGAAGAGTGTGTCTTTCCAATCCCTTCTCCTTCAATTCTAGCACACCTCTGCTTTCACATCTCTATCTTCTCTTAATCAGCTCTTTCTTCACTCACCAAAATTTATTTCCAAACTTTTTCTTTTTATATTAATTTTGCGGATTACCTCAACATTACGTCATGATGATGATGACTCTTTCATTGAGGTCCATTTCCTTAGGGATTTCTTTTATTGGCTATTAGTTTCTATTGTTTTTCTCTCCTATCTGACCTTTACTTATTCATTTTGCAATGCCCAAGGGCTAGCTTACATTTAACTAATTAAAATAATCATTTCCATTTTACAATAGCATTAATTAATTTATTGTGCATTCTTAAAGATACATTTTTATCTTTAAATCTTTTAAGTTTTTGCTGAAAATTCAGTCTTAAAACTTTTTATTTTTTTAATAAAGTTTTCTTTTAGTAATTTTTTCATCTGTACATTTTATATATATATATATAATTTTAAATGACTTTTAACTTTCAATTTAAAAAAAAACAACAGATTTTTATTTGCGAACTTTATTTTTAATGTCTAAATTTTTAAAATAAATAATGTAATGGTGTGTGTGCCCATTACAATATATATATAATCAGTGCTCAGTTTATATTAAGATAGCAAATCTTTATACTTTAATGGACAGGTTCAATCCACTCCAATATCCAACTCTTCAGCCATCCATACCATTGAAAATCTGATGATAGAATCCCAAATCCCATGCTGATGCCAATATTGTTGTTATGCTATGTTGACCTCAAATTACTCTGATCCCTCATATATAAGATAGTATCCATTTAAATACATAAAAGAGGTATGGGCAGAATGCAGGCTTAATGTGTAAGATTTGAAATACAGGCATTCTTATACTTGGAAATTAATTGTAAATGTAGGGTATTTGAATTCAGACTTTCAAAAAACCTTCAAACATCCATACTATCTCATACTATCGATACACATGACCACACACATGTAGGAAAGATAAAATAATCATTAATATACATATTTCATGCTGAACCAAATCCCCAATATTTACAATTAAGTTCCAGATGTAAGAATACCTGTATTTCAAATCTTATTCAGACTCATAACTATAACAATCCAATATTCAAATTTTTTCCACTAATATTTCTGTCTAAACAAAAATTCAATAATTGTAGACCATCTAATTTCATAGAATTAATAACATTATTTGCAATATCTTTGAGATGACAATTATTGTTTCTCCCAAAATTGGCATTAAGTCTTGAAAAGAAAAGATTAAATATTTTAAGGATGTTAATATAATCAATATCTAACCAGAAATGTATATTTTCTTCATTTAACATTCTATATCTAATATTGGAACTTAAACACTGATAAAATGTTATCATTTTGCAAAACAAATTTTGCAATTACTAGAAATTGCAAGAGTACAAGATGCCAATATAATGTCATAAATTCTCTTTTTATTCCATGATAATCTAGAATTAAACTTGATTTCTTTAAAAGATGAGTTTCACTACAATAAACTACATCAATCTTAACATTGACTACTCTTTAGCTACAAATGCTATCATTTATTAAATTTTGTTATATCAAACAGTGCACATTCTATAGATTTTTATTATTTTTAAAAATATCATTAAATGATTTTATAACCATTATTTTGATAAATGATTCACCAGACATGACAACATATTCAGTATAAGACATAATATTTTTAGATCACCGTTTCTATGTTCTTCCACTTATATGATATATGGGGGGATTTCTAAATAAGCTTACCAAACATAGTTCTGAGTTGAAACTCGGCTTTAAATGTAGTTTCAAGCTGACTCATGCAAAATCCTCAACTAAGTCTTCTAATTCTCAACAATCATTGCTTTCTCAGCATTAAAAAGAGACCTCATTTAAAGTTAGTCTGGAAATGAATAAAAGTGAAAAAGGATG
>JAQFVV010014819.1:0-26258 GCA_028023455.1 Epiperipatus broadwayi | reverse complement strand
TTACTTATAATTATAAATCCAATGTCTACTGCTAGCTGAAAATTCAAATATAAAATGTCAAATCACCTTCTTAAATGTTGAAATAATTGAGAGAGTGCAAATCTCTCAAGCGCTTATGACTACAACCAGCCAATCAAATATTAAGCACTGGGACAGAGAATTTTAATAAGAAAAGAACAGTTCCACTCTCTTCTTAACTTGTCTTAATATATATCCAAGCCAGTCCAAAGTACTTAAATGTTAAGTTTTTTCAGCTATGCCTTATAATGCTATCTCTCTATATACAAAAAAACATTCTACTTTTATCAATTTCTCTGATCCATTACATTCCTAATATTTTTATGACCATTAAATTTATGAGATCTTGCTCTTAATATTAAAATAAAATTAGATTTTCAAACACAATTGACTTTCTAGTTAAAATATTGTTAGAGTATTTCCAAAAATTATAATTTCAGAAATTCTTAATTCTAAAATAAATATATATATATTTAATAAGATTAATTTAGCTCCAGATCTTCTGCAAATTTGGTTTATCTTTATTAATATAGTCACTTCTATGATATAAATCATTTTACAAAAAAAAATTCTCTGCCTTTTTAAATTCCTTATATATCAAACTAAAAAACTTTCTTAAGCAAGAATATAAATAACAATAACTTATATTTCTCTACTAAAAAGTCAAAATATTTCTTAATAATTATCATAACTATTTGTTAGGCATTTAATTATAAACATAAAAACCTAAATCTTTTTTCTATTCTCAAAATTCAAAATAAAAGTAGATAGATTATTGATTCCCTCACCATCATCATTTTCAATCTAAATTATAGTCATTTCATTAGTCAGAATTGTAAAAATAATATAGCTCTATTATAAGGAAAATGAAACAGTTAAAAATTTTATAATCCTTCACTAAATCCAAATAAATATATAACTATATTGTAGGAACATATTAAAACACTTATTAGTGTTAAAATTTGTAATCTAAATTTAAATTTTAACCCGGGAAGGGGAGTTGTAAGGGTAACTTACAGTTAATCCAACAATTATACACTCATTTATATCCTATTTTTAACTAAACCATTTATTTAATAAATATATTTAACTAGTATAAAATGCATACTTATATATATGCTTAACAAAAATAAATAAATGATTAATATTTATTTTGATAAAAATAAAGTTAAAACGATACTTACTTAAATGTCAAACTTTTAAATAATCAACCAGATTTGAAATTGAAAAAAAAAAAAAATTTTATATATATTTTCTATCTTAATGTTTATTTATAACAATGAGTAAATAAATTAAGCATTGAAAATTGAAACAAAACATGCGATATTAACAATTCATTCTTGCTCTTAACAGTAAAGAAGAGGAAAAAAGAAAATGACTTTCTTAACAACTATTTTCTTTTAATGGATATTACTGTTTTATATTAGAATTGAATTTCTACTAAATCAGAAAAGGTTTAACTTTTTCAAATTGAAATATTGATTCATTTATATGGAAATTAAAACCTAAAGATCAGAATAGATTATAGGAATTTTTTTTTCTTTTAAATCTGAAAGAGGATAGTAATATATAAAAAAGAACATCTATTTGAATTTTTAGTAATCTTTTTTATTTTATTACAATGTTTTGCTACGCATAAAAATATATTTAAAATAATTATATATATTTAAAAGTATTTTACAGTGTGCAGGGAGTATAACAACTTTATATTGTAAAGGTTTTGAAACCAATTTTCATGCCAATTTAAAATATTAATTGTGTAGAATGTCTAACTGGAAAAATGGAGGTTAAGAACATCGATCTTCGAAGGATGTATTATATCTTATTACAATAAAACCATTGGATAATGGTAATAATCTATAAATTTGGGATAAATATATGACTACTAAACCAATGGATAAATACGTTATGCCAGGAGATCCACCAGGATTATAAAATATGGACCTAAAGAACCATTTTTACTTATCTCAGGAAAATAAGTTTTTATTTATCTATTTATATATTTTATTTTATTATTTATATCATTTTAATATATTTATTTTATTGATTTTCATTTTCAAATTTGGTATCTTATCTTTACAGAAATGGGAGCATCCAAATTTAATTTTATAAGGGAAAATTATTAAACTAAATATATATATTTATAATATTAAATATTCTTAAACTCGGAGGTAAAAAGCCAATAAACTCACCATGCTGGCTAATTTTTTCAATATATACAATCATGACAGACAAAAATAAATCATGGCCCTTATTCCCAGGAGGCTGTAAAGTCACCAACCAAGGCAGTGGTTGGTGGCCGAAGGCGGAGGGTGCTAAGAATCCCCTGATTGCGGACTCAGGCTGCCATTTGATGACAACTTTTTATTTAGGTACTTACAACTGCAGATCACTTTCAAGTGAAGGAAGATTGCAAGAGTTAAAAGAAGAACTGTCTTATATTAAATGGGACATTATTGGACTTTGTGAAGTTAGAAAAAAAGGTGAAGAAACAATTGATTTAAAAAGTGGACATATACTCTATTATAAAGGCACAAATATTGGAAATACAAGTGGAGTAGGATTTATTATAAATAAAAAATGGAAGAATAACATTGTGGAGATTGATGGTGTATCAGACAGGGTGGCAAGATTAGTTTTACAACTTAATAGCAGATACCAAATGCAGATAATTCAGGTTTATGCCCCAACAAGTTCTCATAGTGATGAAGTTATAGAAGATTTTTATATGGATGTACAAAAGGCTTTTGATCAGAGTAAACAACATTTTAAAATTGTTATGGGAGACTTTAATGCTAGAATTGGTAAACAAATGAAAGATGAAAATGCTGTAGGTAATTTTGGTTATGGTAATAGAAATGAGAGAGGACATAGACTTGTGGAGTTTGCAGAAAAAGAAAAACTTTATATTATGAATTCTTTTTTTGAGAAAAATGTTAAAAGGAAATGGACATGGAAGCATCCAAATGAAGGTACAGCAGAATTGGATTATATTTTGACTAACCGAAAATACATATTTCAAGATTGTAATGTTCTTAATAAATTTAACACAGGAAGTGATCATCGATTAGTAAGATGTAAGATACATGTTAATGCAAAACTAGAGAGACAAAAATTATTAAGAAAAACAATATTTACAGTTGATATTTCTAATCTTCAGAAACATTCTAATGAATTTAAATTAGAACTTACAAATCAGTTTCAAGTATTAGTAGATTTTGAACATGATTCAGATTTGAATGACATTAATAGGAAAATAAGCGATACACTTTTAAAAACTGCAACAAAGATAGCTGGTAGAAAAAAGCAGCAATTGACTAATAAAATTTCTACTGAGATTAGAGAATTTATGAAGAAAAGAAGGAATATGAGGATATACAACAATGATGCATTAAAAAAGATTGAATATCTCGAATTTTGTAAAATGGTGTGGAAAAGAGTTGAAAATGATATAAGAAAGTATAATTGTGAACTAGCAAGGAAAGCTGTAGAAGAGAATAAAAGTCTAAAGAGTATGAAACAACATTTTGGTATTGGTAGAAAATTTATATCTGCAATAAGAAAAAAAGATTGCATTATTACTAAAAAGAGAGATGACATCATAAAATGTGTAGAAGACTTCTATCAAGAATTATATAGTAATAAAGAACAAGTGCCTCCTATACATATTATATCTTCTGAATTGCCCAGAATTTTGAATGAGGAAGTGAGACATGCAATTAAATTTATGAAGAAAGGGAAGGCTCCAGGTAATGATGGAATTGTAATTGATATATTAAAAGAAGCAGGTGAAGAAATAGAAAAAATTTTAGCAAAGTTATATACCAAATGTCTAAATGATAAAGATGTACCAGATGATTGGAAAAATGCAGTATTAATATTAATATTTAAAAAAGGTGATAAAGAAGATATTAGAAATTACAGACCTATCAGTCTTTTATCAGTTTTATACAAAATTTTTACTAAGATAATTACAACTTGTCTACAGAAAACACTGGATTTCCACCAACCAAGAGAACAAGCTGGATTTAAAAGTGGTTTTAGTACAGTAGATCATATCCAGGTATTGAGAGAAATTATAGAAAGGACAAATGAATATGAGTTGCCATTATGCTTAGGATTTGTAGACTATGAAAAGGCATTTGATTCTATAAACATTTCTTCAGTGATTAAAGCATTGGATCATCAAGGTGTAGATCCAGGATATTGTCATATTTTGAAGAATATTTATAAAAATGCAACAGCAACAATTAGATTACATAATGATAGTAGGAAAATCAACATTGAAAAGGGTGTAAGACAGGGTGACTCCATATCTCCAAAACTTTTTACAGCAGTGCTGCAAGAAGTATTTTGTGGATTAAAATGGGAAGCTAAAGGAGTGAAAGTAAATGGAGATTATTTAAGTCATTTAGATTTTGCAGATGATGTAGTTGTTTTTGCAAATAATGCTTTAGAGCTACAGGAAATGTTGCAGGAGTTATCAGATGAAAGTAGGAAAGTAGGACTAAAGATAAATGTTAAAAAGACTAAAGTAATGTTTAATAGATTTTCTCAAAATATGAAAATAAAGATTGATTATGATGAGTTAGAAGAAGTTAACAGTTACAAATACCTTGGTCAGATTATTAATACAGATGAAAATATAATGGATGAAATTAATCATAGAATTAAACTTGGTTGGAGTGCTTTTGGTAGAAATAACTTGATACTAAAAGGAAATATGCCTATGTGTTTGAAAAGGAAGGTTTTTAATAAATGTGTTTTGCCAGTTCTTACTTATGGATCTGAGACTTGGACACTTAATAGAAGAGCAATACAGAGACTTCAGACCACTCAAAGAAGTATGGAGAGATGCATGTTGGGAGTAACAAGAAGGGATCGAAAACACAATGTATGGGTAAGAGAACAAACAGGTGTTACTGACCTCATTGAAAAAATTAAAAGACTGAAGTGGAGTTGGGCTGGACATATTGTTAGAAGAGATGATAACATGGACAATTGAAATTTTAAACTGGATTCCAAGAGATTGTAAAAGACCCAGAAAGAGACCACATGGGAGATGGGTGGATGAAATAAGAAAGTGTGCAGGGGTGATGTGGAGAAGAGAAGCTAAAGATAGGAAAAGATGGATTGAACTTGGAGAGACCTTCATCCTGCAGTGGATTGATAATGGTTGATGATGATGATGAATATTAAATAAAATTAAATTTTATAAACCTATTTACAAGTTTGAAAGAACTTATCTAAATTAGATTAAATAAAATTTTGATTATTATTTAACAGATATTAGTTAAACATAGTTATTATTCTTACTAATTAATATAGTAAACATAATGATATATTTATTTTTATTACAAATACTTATAAAAGAGAATTTACAATTACAAATATGAGATTCATAATAATAATAATTATGAAACAAATGAAAAATGACTATAAATGTATTAATAGGTCATTTAAATTATTAATCTTTTGAATTTGTTTACTGTTATATATTGTAAATATATTAGTTTGAATTATAATCTTTTCTTTAGAAAAAATTGTCAAGGTATGAAATTTTATCATGGGATATGGAATGGGGATATTAATTATTAATCTTTTAAAATGAAAAAATTCATCCTTATTTTTCATTATTATTTTATTTATTATTTTATATCACATTTTTTATTGTTTATTAAATATTATTGAGTTATTACTATGATCTCTCTACTTAATCATTACATTCATATTAATAAATAAACAGACTAATTAATAATAGCTGCATAACATTTATTTTTATATATATAGGTTAATATTATAAATATTTTAGAAATACATTTTATTAGTCATTGCTTATATAAAGGCATAGTAGTAAATGACTTGATTAAATCCATCCCCATCCCTGAAGAGAGCCAATTGCGAATTCTCCATGAGTTTGAATATCGTGGCATAATGGTGATTGAAAGAGGGTTGAGAGGTGGATGAACTAGTCTAAATTTCATCTAAATTTATCTAATAATTATTGTGCTAGCATAGTGAAGATAGATGTAATTATGGATTTAGAATTTTATCGCTTCATCTCCAGCATTCTACTCAAAGACCTAAGTGCAATTGTAGTGAGATGCACATCCTCTTTCTTGTGAAACCAGAATCCTGTTACATATGGTGTGCCAAAGTGTGGCATGGTTAGTTGATGATTTTTGATAACAAGTATCTCGATACATATGATGCCATTAATTGTGAGGTTCGAAATATAGATATACCAACATATATAGATTTGGTCCATTTTATTTAACATGTCGTGTTCGTATTCAGGCATATTGACCTATCCGATTCATATGGTGTACTAATTGTTGGGCATGAATCATAGAGTCTACATCATTACATATAGTACAACCAATTTGATTTCATATTGTGAGCCTTGAATTATAGATACCTACTGTTACATATAGTGTGCAATATCTTATCATATATGGCATGCAACATGTTGTTATGAATATTCATATGGTGCTGACAACTGTGGGATTGGAATAATAGTATTGGCAACATTAAATATGGTGCAACCAAATTAGATATTAGAAACAAATTTTAAAGGAATTCTAACAATTGGATTTTAAAAAAAAATTGAAAACATATATATAGTATTGAAAGTGATAAAATATATATATATAATATGATTAGTAGAGATCAATATTTAAATAAATAATTAATAAATCATGTTTAAAATAAAAGAGTTAAGTAAGATAAAATTTAAATATGAACATAGATGATAAAATACACATATACCATGAAGAACATCATAAGTACATACAAATGGTACGAAGTGGTAAGGAACCCTACGGTATAATATTTTATAGTTATAAATAAATCTAAGCTTGATAAATATTGGAATTAAATTAAATTAATGATACTTAGAAGTGGGAAATTGTCTGTAAATAAAATTACTGAATGCTCTAGTGAAATACAAGATGATATGGAAAATGAACTAAGTGATGACATTAGTAATTCTATGGAACAATCATCATTAATACAAACACCTGGAGGTTCTACAACCATAGTTGAATACCCTCTACAGACACAAAATACAGATCAGATGCTATTTCACATATGGAATATATTTGAAGAAGATCTAGATCAATCATCTAGAATCAAGATCACTCCATCACTTAATATTGATGCAATACAGTCTATAGACAATAACACAGCTGTAATGCAAATGTTACAAATGTTTATGAATAAAATGGATAGTAATATTAGTGGTTTAAGAAGTGATTTGAATCAAAAATTAGATGACTATAATAGTGGTTTTAACCAAAAATTAGATGATAGTATTTCTGTTTTAAGAAATGACATGAATAGTAATAATAATGCCTTAAGAAGTGACATGAATAATTTGAATCAAAAATTACATAATATTATTTCTGGTTTACATGGTGACATAAATACTATGAATCAGAAATTAGATGATAAGGAAGAAAAACTACAAGTTAAATTAGATAATTTCAAGGCAGATATAAAAACAGAATTCACAAATATAATGGATATGAATATAAACAGCATGAAAGTAAAGTCGATGACTAAGATATGTCATGTTCAAATCAACACATATATCCATGATAATAAATATGAACAGAATGTTGAAAAAAATCATTTGGAATTTAATCTTAAAGATCCACAACAAATAATAAACCAACTCTTCATTATTATACAATGCCTGAAATTGAAAATTACCCCATTAATATTGATTTAGAAGGGTCAAATCTAAATACTTATTGGGCTAATCATGTAAATCAAGTATCAACCCTACAAAATGAATATTGAAGCAAACTAACTATGAGATGAATAATGAATCTATGAGATTTGAAACAATACCATACCCCGAAGACATTATGGAGGAATTTATAAAAGAAAGTAATATGATGAGTGAATTAGATGAATATCTTGCATCATATCACCACATTTGTACTCCCCATCAAAATAGAATTCATGTGTTTTTAAGGTACAATGTTGGTAAATTACATGACAACCATCAGAATGGAGCATTACAAATTGTAAGGTCTTCCACAAATGAAGACTGTCACTATAAAAAGATCTGTTATGAAAACATGTGCAATCAGAAAATTTGATTATCTTAGACAAACAATGCTTAAAATTTCTTCATAACCAAAAAGATGATCGACAAATGGAAATCCATTGGATCAATAAGCAAAAAGGTCACACATTTCATAAACTATGTAATACTTATGAGGGTCCCTTCACATTCATTAAATACATGAATGACAGTGCTTAAAAAAAATAAGCACATGATAAGGAAGGACTTTCAAGGGTTGTGACCATTGGAACTTGAAAATGGACATGAACAATGATTGAATTCACTATAGTTTATCAAAGAGAAAGAAATATATGTATATATGACAATGATATAAACACTGATAAAAGAAAGAAGATACTCGAAAATAGTAAATTACAGATGGAGATGTATATGTTTTACATAAAATGTTATCTGTTATTATTCCATCTACACATAGACTATGAACACACTAAGACATTTAACTGAACATAAGCTAAAAATTAGCAAAAGTTTAATCTAAGCCTGATTTATAAAATTTCTTAATATTTCCATATGGAATTCATCAAATAGTCAGTATGATAGGGCAATGAAATGCCAACACAATTTATAGAATTATAAAGTGTAAATATATAGCTATAGATGTTTATGTATATATTGGTATAAATATAAAAGAGATATAAGATGAATACCTAATCATCTTAAAGAAAACAACATTTTATAAGCTCATGAATAACTTATCAAAATGACAAGATATAGAAATCAGAATAAAAAATGCATTTATCAATTTAAAGTTGGAGATAGAGTGTTGGTAAAGACTCCACATCCCAGTAAACCATTAGAGAACAAATATAAGTTTTATAATAAATATTAAGGACACTATACTATCATCAAAAAGACTGGATTAACCAAGAAGGAGAGATTCAAGGTACATATAATTCACATATTTTGAAACCTTACTTTGGCTATTCAGAATGAAATATGAAGAATAAAGGTAATAACCAAGTTAAGTATATGGGCAATGTAAACCATACCTTAGCAATGAGCTGAAATTGAGTCATCCCATAGAAACAATATCTAGAATAGTACATAAATCTGACCCCATCAGGCAAAAACTCTTTAAACTCCTGATATTTCTCTCTCTCTTTTTCTCTCTCCCTCTCTTTCCCCTCTCTCTTTCTCTCTCCCTCTCTCTCCCCATCTCTCTCTCCCTCTCCCCTCTCCCCCTCTCTCTCCCTCCCCTCTCTCTCAATCAGTCAATCAATTTGTGTCTTAATAAATAAACCACATAAAATTTATGCACTATATATATATATTGAGAAGAGATTATAGTTCAATGAAAGATGTTTTGGAGGGAATGGTGAGTGGAAATAAAAAGAAAGAATGAACGACATTGATATTATTGGATGATATAAGAGATGGGAAGACTTATGTGAAATTGAATAAATGGGAAAGGAAGAGAATGGAATGGAAGAATGAATGAATTGATATTGTGACTACTCTCTGGACCTATCTATTGGACAGAATACTATTGATTGATTGATTGATTGATTGATTAGTTGATTGATTGATTGATTGATTGATTGATGTATTTTGATAATATTTTGAAATTTTAATCATAAACATGGATGGCTAATTAATATGCCATTTCCTCAAAAGACTTCTATCTTTTGAAAAGTCTGCATGACATTGGTATAAAAAAAATCATCTCATTATGGAATATATGCTAAATGCTACAAGGTATAAAGTATTACAACATATAAACTCATGAGATTTAAACTCAGAAAATATAAATTTAAGTGCTACAACATACATAACTCATGGAATACAATGTAAGTATTGCAATGTTTCTTATGTAATATAATGAATTTATCAGTACTGTTTTTATTATTTAAATAAAACAAAATTAATATCATAACATTTCAGTATGAAATACTTCATTTGAAAATTAGTAACTTTGTTAAATGGATAAAACTTTTGAACGATGTTTAAATCAGGATATATTTGAATTTAAGCACAAAACCTATTTAGTCTATCTGTGTACTATGGAAAAACACTTGAATTTTAGTAGGATAACTTTTTTAATTTTGAGTTTATCATTACTTTGTGTATAGTTTTATGAGTTATTTATAAAATTTGGTGTAAATTAATAAATATATCAATAGAATTATATTTTAAACACAATTCCTTGTGAACATTGAAGAAATTAAACAGATAGTATATTTTTATTCTTTATTTATATATATTTTTTGAATGCACATGTTCATTTATTATGCATAAAAATATAGTATAACCAAAAAGAAAAGTTAAATTACATAGTAAACAAAATTTAAAACAGGCAAAATTCTTCATATAGTACAGCAATTCAGTGCAAGCCAGAGTAATCAATGATGACAGAAGGCTTGTGCATAAAATCCCTATCTAGTGCCTACTCATCTAATATCCCCAGACTAGTTTCTAGCTTATGGCTTTCATCAGTAAGGAGCCTTGGATCTATTTTAGTTCATTTAAATTTATGGTGTGTTTATTTATTTTCTTTACATATATTAGAAACAATATGTTTTATATATAAATATTTACAAGTAATCTTGATGACAGTGTATATTTAATATACATTAATGCCATAATATTTTATGTATTTAAATTAATAAGTTTACATTTATTATTATAAGAAAGCAGTAAACAAACTAAATATACTTGTTAAACTTTCAATATATATTTAAGTATTTATTTAGCAATATTTATGCAAATATTATATATTTTCTTTTTGGTTTTCTTTAGTATATCATTCACAACACAAATCATATATATCTATAAAATTTAGATAACAGTCACAATTTAAAAGGAATATTTTATTTACTCTATTAATTTTTTTTTTATGTTTGTTATATTAATAATATTTTTTCTTTTATTAATTACAATTGGATTCCATGATTATTTATAGTTAAACTATTACACTATACTTCAAGATAAACTGAGATTCTCTACATAATTTATATATTAAAACATCAGCTAGTCAGAATATTAAATAGAACATTTTACATGTTGTAATCATTTTATTACATTATCTTTAACATTTCAACAATTACATTTTATCATTATAGTGAGTAAATTATTAGTTGAGGTTAAGCTAATATTCTAAGAATCACTATTTAGTTAAGCTAATATATTTAGTTTATTTCAAATCAGTGCAATTTGGCACTCAATGTTATTGATCTTTTGATAAGCTCTATTTGTTTGGTTCTTTGTTGATGGATATTTTATGCTAATACAATTTGATGCTCCACATATGACGTGTATAAAATCAGTTACCTGATATTATTAATATATCTAAATTCGAGTACTACATATTTTTATACATTACACACACACACACACACACATATATATATATATAATGTTCTCTCATATGCATCACTGAAAACTTATTGAACTGATGTCAATATATTTGAAATTCAACCCACCATTCCCTTTGCTATAAAGAAACCAGGAAGCCAACTAGAAATATTTTATTATCGTATTGCATTGTAGCAATCTATAACATATGTACAAGTTTGAAGGAATTCCATTTGATAAAAATATATTAAACCTTGATTAAAGTTTCTAACTTAAATTATTTAATAAATAAGTTTAAAAATTAAATAAAATTTAAATATTTGTTAAAATAGAAGCCATAAAATTTATTTAATTAATTTAGAATTCATTTGCAAAATATATTACTGATCATAACAAAATGAACAAATTTTCATCAAGTGATGAAAATATTGTCACATCTTATGGCAATAAAATTCTAAGAAAGTTATCAAATATTAAGCTTTGAATTGAAGAATTATATTTGAAAACAAAATAAATAATTGACTTTTTCAACAATTACAGATAAACTAGCTTAATTTAAATATATGAATTTAACATAGTAAATAAAAATGCAACTGTGGGAATTAATACTGCCTGTACTCACAATGTCTAATGATACAAGCTTGTAACATTCAAGAAAATTTACTTGTATACCTCTAAACCAGGGGTGGGAAAATAGTGGCCCAAGGTTCACATGTGGCCCATTAAGAGTTTTTATGCGGCCCACGAAGACAATCAGAAAAATCTGCCTTGAACTGAGATTTTCTTCCCGTGTGCTACTGAAGATTCATCTCATATTTTCCACTAGGATGGCCACATCAGTACACATGCACAGGGTAGATACGATGTGCAGTGCTTTTCCAGTTGATCTGGTTAATTTCAATTTTGTCTTTGCATTAGCAAATATATACATTTCCAACTTTAATGAAACCATGAACCCTCTGAAAAAATGTAAAATTGGTGATGAATGTTGTGTGTTTAATGATGAATGGACAAACAAATATTTCTTTGTTAATGCATGGAATAAAGTAGTGTGTTTATTGTGTCATGAAAAAAAAAAGTGCCACTATCTGCTAACCTTCGCTTCCACAAAGTGGCCCCCAATGTGGCCCTTGTTTTTTTTTGTTTTTTTTTTTGTAATAAATAAAAATTAATTTGTAAAGTTATAAACAATTATCAGTAAAAATAATAATATTAAAAAAAAATTTCTATATGACTTTAGTCATTTATCATTTGTGTTTGTCACTGACTTTAATAATAGTGATACAAAATGTTGCATTTGTTTTACATTGATTACATTTATTTATTTTTACAGGAATCTTTTATATTAAAATAATTTATTAAACAATTTTATTATATTTTCTAATGTAATTAAAATTTTAAAATTATTATTAATTAAATAATGAATAATATAAATATAATAATATTTGAAGTTATTATTGTAATTTTAAGTATATATGTGATAGCTTAAAGTCTACAAAGAAAAGTTAATTTAGATTTTTTTTGTGAATATATAAAAAATGAAATATATGTATATAATGATGAAGTACTATTTAAACAATTACTTAGAAGAGCCAATAAAGGTTAAATTTATTATTTAAAAACCTATCAAATTGAAATAGATCAAAGCCTTACTTTAGTAGGTATCTTTCCATAATCTTCCCCATTTTATATAAAATAATAATATAATTTTTTTTTGCAATATCATCATTTGCATTTATTATCTATCAACTGCAGAATGGTCTCTCCAAGTTAATCCAATTTCTCCAATCCCTAGTCTCTCTTCACATAACATAAGCAAACTTTCTTACTTTATTTATCCATTTTATATGTGGTCTCTTGCTAGGTTAAGTTAAAGATTTCAATTATTCGTCTATTATCATTTCCCATCTACATTTCCTTAATTCTTTCAATGATGCCAGTAGTATTTGTTTGTTCTCTCACTTAAGTATTTCATTTTTGATCTATTCTTGTTACTTCTAATATGCATCTCTCCATATTTCATTAAGTGATTGAAGTCTCTGCATTGCTATTCTATCCAAGTCTCAGAATTATAAGCAAGAACTGATAAAATATATTTATTAAAAATCTTTCTTTTTAAACATATTGGCATATTTCCTTTTAATATTAAGTTATTTCTACCAAAAACTCTCCATCCAAGTTTAATTCTGTGATGAATTTTATCTATTGTGTTTCCATCTGTACTAATAATCTGATCAAAGTATTTGTAGTTGATAACTTCTTCTAATTCATCATTATCAATTTTTATGTTTTTTTGAGAAAGTCCATTGAACATTATTTCAATCTTTTGGCATTTTTGCTTTATTACTTTCATCTGATAATTCTTGCAATATTTTCACATTATTTTGAAAAACAATTACAACATTTGCAAAATCTAGATGACATAAATAATCATGTACTTTTATTTCCTTAGTTTCCCATTTAAATTCACAAAATATTTATTGCAAAACTGCTATAAAAGGTTTTAGAGATATGGAGTACACCCTTCTTAATGTTAATCTTAGTATCACTTTGTAATTTAGTCACTACTGTTGCATTTTGTTACATATTTTTTAGATTATGACAATATCCTAGGTTTATACTTTGTTGATTTAATGTTTTAAACACTGTAGAAATGCTTATAGAATCAAATGTTTTATAATCTACAAACCCTTAGTGTAATGGCAACTCATATTTATTGGTCTTTTTTATAACTTATTTTACTACTTGAATGTAATCCATTGTGCTAAAATCATGTTTGAATCCAGCTTAATTTTTGGTTTATTAAAATCCAAAGTTTACTGTAGACAATTTGTAATTATCTTGGTAAAGATTTTGCATGGAATAGATAAAAAGCTGGTAGGTCTATAATTTTTATTATCTTCTTTATCATCATTTTTTAAATATTAATATTACTACTACATTTTTCCAATTATCTGGTGCATTTTTAACATTATATATTTAGTGTGTCAATATTTGTTTTTATTTTTTTCACTTGCTTATTTTAAGATATTTATTATAATTCCATCATTACTTGAAACTTTTCTTTTTTTCATAGATTTAATTATGTAGGTTAAATTCAGAAATAGTAGTAATTGAGGGAAATATTCTATTTTCTTATTCTTTTTATATAATTTTTTATATAAAACTTTTTCATACATTTCAAGATGTCATCTCTCTTTAATAGAAATAGTTCTAACTTTTTTTCTTATTACAGAAATAAATTTCCTACCAATTCCAAGATGTTGTTTACACTTTTGAGACTTTATTCTCATCTACAGCTTTCCTTGCTAATTCACAATTATACTTTTTTGTAGCATTTAACAAAACTAGATATTCAATTCTTCTTAATGGGCCATTTTTCTATATTTTCATGTTTCTTCTTTTTTTCATAGAGTATTTTATCGCAATAGAATATTTACTAGTAAATTGCTGGTTTTTGAACCACTATACAGATCTTAATGATGTATCAACTATTTTCCTATTTAAGTTGTAATTTAAATTCACTAAAATGTTTCTAAAGTTAGGAATATCAATCTGTGAATACTGTTTTTTTTTTAGTAATTTTTGACTTTAGTTTTGCATTAATGTGTACCTTTCATTCTATTAATCAATGATCATTTCCTGTGCTAAATCTATTAAGAACCTTATAATCTTGAAATACATATTTTTTATAGTCAAAATATAATCCAATTCTGCTGCATCTTCATTTGAATGCTTCAATGTCCATTTCCATTTAGCATTTTTCTTAAATACAGTTTTTTTTTTTTTTTTTTTGCAAAATCTACAAGTCTAAATTCTTTCTCATTTCTAACACCGTAGCCAAATTTAACTACAACACTCTCAAGTGTTTTCCAATTCTAACACTTAAGTTTCCCATGACAATTTTAAAATGATGGCTTATCTGATGAAAAGCCTTTTGTACATCCATATAAAAATCCTTTGCTATAATAACTTTTTGGGGCATAAATCTAAATTATTTGCATTTGCTATCTTCCATTAAGTTGAATAACTAATCTTACTATTCTGTTTTATACACCATCAATTTTCACAGTGTTGTTTTATTTATAATAAATCCCACTCCATTTGTATTTCCAATGTTAGTGCATTTGTAATAAATTATATGTCCATTTTTAAATCAATCATTTCTTCACCTTTTCCTCTAATTTTGCAAAGTCCGACAATATACCATTTGATATTAGATACTTTTTCTTCCCATTTGTGCAACCTCCGTTCACTTGAAAGTGATCTGTAGTTGTAAATATCTAGGTAAAAGATCATCATCAAATGGCAGCTTGGGTTCTGCAATCAAGGGATTCTTAGCACCCTCTGCCTTTGACCACTAACCATTACCTTAGCTGATGATTTTACAGACTTCTAGGAATAAGAGTCATAATTTAGTTTTGCTTATTATAACTGTAAATATCTATTTTAAAAAATTTATTTATTTATACATTCATTCTGACTTCAAGAAAACTCATTCAGTTAAAAAGTATCAGGCAACTGAGAAGAGAGGTCATGGAGGGAAAAGCCAATAAATTCACTGTGTTGACTGATGCATGTTTGGAAAACAATCCATTTATGTTTGTTTACTATCTGAGTAATATAGAAATAAGAACATATGGAGTGGACATTAGAAATTTGCCCTGTTCAATTCCTTTAAGAAGTAATTAGGTTATCTTTTTGGTTAGCAGCAAATTCTTTTATGCAGGTTTTACAGTATGCTGCTATTTAAACAAATATGAGCAACAGCATCAAAAATAATCATGTGAGAAATCATTTCAGTTTAATGACTGGTGGACTAATATATTGAAAAATAACCAAGTATTTATCCAGGAATGTTTAATTATAATTATATGATTGGCATCTACAATAGCTGATACCTAGCTAAAGAAGCTGTTAAGTGAAAATCCCAATACTAGGTGAAAACCTTCTGATATTTTATAATTTGATAGACTTTAAAATAATATTTATGTATAAACAATTAAGATGATCTAACTATTTCTTTAGTGCATTCATCATTATAAATAATATATTACTTGTTTTTTTTTAATAATATATATTAAACAATATATTTGGATATAAGTATTAATTCAATTTAGTGTTTAATGAAAAGATTCAAAAAATACAATTAATGTTAAATGTATCAATATATATGTATAACATCAGCTTATGGGAATATATAATATAATTTTTTATATATTTGGTTGAAAAGTAGAATTTAAATAACGTATTTATCAATTTATAAGGATGAAAAAGACTGGTAGCCAGTCAAAACATTAGGAAAACTATTAAACGTATTTTTTTAAAAAGGAAATGAAAATCATTTGTTTTTAAACAAATAGTTATAGATTTTTTAATTGTCTACGAATATTTTGTATAGTAGATGAATCCTCATCAACAAATTTGATGAATACTTATGTCCAAACTAACATTCTTTTTGTCCAATCTTTCTGTTTTTTTTCTCTATTATCTCTTTATAAATAATACTAAAATAATTTTTTATCCAAAAAAAAAAAAGCACATATATAAAGACTATTTAAGATGAAATAGCATAAAATACAAATTAAAATTATGACTCGTTAACAATGCTGAAACTCTGTTGCATAACCATAAATATAACTTAAGATTTAGTAGCGATTGCTATCACGAAAGTATTTTATAATATTTATTGTTTTCTCAAATTCATTATTTTATAATTTATTTTTTTGTATTTTATAAATAATTTTATTGTTCTTTTTTTTTAAAAATAAATAAATAAAAGTGAATCTGAAGTTAAACATTTTCTCAATTTGTCAGCACCACCCCCCACCCACCCCCATAATCAGAATTTTTAATCTATTATTGCTTGTATATGTATATTACAGTTTTGTACATTAATCAACAAAAATCTTTATTAAAATATCATTTATTATCTAAATTAATCTTGCATAAATAGTATATTTTATTTTTGCTATTATAAATACTGCAGGATTAATATTTATAGCTGTAGATAATATAAATGTAACATGTTAATTCTAGAGATATTTTTGTTCTTATTGCCACGGTTACCAATAAACATTTAAAAGTAACTCTCTTAGTAGTTTTTATTCATCATTTCTCTATAAATGAGTTTTTATTTATTGTTTAAATATTTTATTCACATAGATATTTGTTATTATTTAATAAATTGTGTAAATAAAAAATTTCTAACTTTCACATTTATATATACATATTAAAATTTTGGGAAGATAAAGATTATACCATAATGATTACTTAGTTTGTAAAAATGTTTTCAATGTGATAGTTGTTTTAAAACGGTTATGAATTTTATTTTTCATCGCAATAAAATACTTGTCAAAATGAAATATTATATATGAATAATTAATTGCTAATGAATTTTAATCAAAGTGATAGCTTTAAGTAAAGAACTATTGAAGGTTAAGGAAATCTTGTACTAAGTGCCCTAAGTAATAATTAGCTGGATTGAATTTCTAAAAGAAATCATAAATAAAACTGCTAGTGACTTAAAAATGTTTTTAAAATTCATCTAATTTCGACTCAAATCCCAGGTCATGGGCATAGAATAGATACACTAAGTAATATATTATGAGAACCTATTGTTGGTAGCAGAAAATGGCATAAACAGAATTTTCAATATCTTAATACTTAGACATAGTGAGACTGTTGATCTCCTGTTATGAAAATTTATATTCTCACAACTAGTTTATATTGAATACATTTTTATCTGAAGAATTTATTAAATCATTTTGAAGATTGACTGATCTCTGGATAAGTATTGCTTTCTTCTATTAGATTTAATTCATTTTAATATTTGTTTAACAATATAGAAAACTGGATCTTATTTTTTATTTGCTTTATTATTTTCTTGAAGGTGAATAGTGATTGAAACATTGAAATACATTTTAAACTATATTCTATTTAAGAGGTGGAAAGGTGGCATTAAGCATATTTGTGATCTTTTCCATAAAAATAATATTAAAGTAAATTCATGTTTTATATATATATTTTTAACTGCAAATGTAGCATAGGTTCTCAAGGTTTTAATATAATCGATGCCAAGAATAATCATTTGTATAGTGGATGGTTTATATAAATAAGATTAGATTTGCTTTCATATACTTTAGAATGTAAACATGGCTAAATGATTTTTTTACAGCTGTAATATGATTTTTTTTTTTTGCCATTCAATAATTTAAGGAGAAAGATAAATCATGAATTTAGCACCTGCATCTTCAAGAGGAAGAAAATAAGATCATATTACAATCTTTTTTTTTTTTTAATTTTTACAGTCAAACACAGGCATTTCTTTGAAAACACCAATTAATCTGGGACCTTTTATTCTCAACTAATATTAACTTGATACTCATTTACCAATTAGTACTGAATTGTCAACTAGACTAGCTATGGGTCAGCTACTTAAAAGAAAAATTCTAAGCCTGCTTATGATCTAACAAAATTTCCAAGGTTTATCCATCCATATTTAAATCTTGAGTCATAATATATCAAATAGATGGACAAGCCATTTTGCCACAAAACTTTCAGAATTAATTTAGAATTATTATGGTATTATGAATTTTTTTTTTATTAGTCTTATCTCAATAATAATTATCTTTTTGTATTAAACATTGATTGAAATTATGTAGTGTTTTTTTATATAAAGTAATTCTAAGGCAGTCTGCTTATGTTTTAAGTAATCATATTATTGTGATTTAAGAAGGATAAAATTATTTATTTGAAGTTATTATTTATCTGTGAAGAGTATCTATTACTGAATAGTATTCTATATAATATGATGGATTCTTATATAGAAATGATTTATTAGATCATTATAAGCTATATTTTTTTAGATATTTAAAATATATATATATACCATAATAAAGAGAATTTGTAATATATCTGAGAATATATAATATAGCAATGATATAGACTGATATTTATAAATTTACTTTAATGCATCAATTATGTTAAATATAGAAGTTAGATTGTTAAATAGATTAATATAGATATTAAATTGTTAAAGTGATTAATAAAATTGATTGCTACTATCTTGTAGTTTTATAAATTGTAATGATATTATAATTTATTAGATTTCCTTGGGTTTTTATATTATTTTTTTAACATGTTATTGTTTTATTATTATTGTTATTGTCAAATTTATTAATGTGAACTGAAAGTATTATAAATAATAATTTATAATAGAAAATAATTGTTAGTTAAGGAATGTGATATTTGTATTCAGTAGTTTTCTTATAGTCATTGCTAATGATACTAATGGAATGGCTTTATTGGTTGGGAGTTCACATGAAGTCAAAGCACCAGAAGTGACAGAATTGGACATGATATGAGGTACATCCTGGTATCTTCTACTCTACCATTGAACCAAGCTATGCAGGATAACATTGTAAATATCTACTTTTGAAAAAGAAATTATCCAATAAATTAAAAATAATAATTGATCATGTAAAGGGTTGTATAAAAGGATTACATTATATATTTTTTAAAATGATTGAAAGTATTAAGATTTTTAAAAATGCTAATCCGATTTTCAATAATTTCTGGACAAGATATGATATAATGAAAAAGTCCTTTGATAATCCTTAATATACTTATAGATATGTTTATAAAAATGTGATGAATAGAGTAAATGGAAGAAGTAAAAGGATAGTTAAATTGGAATTAAAACTGAAACTCTGAATATAAAAAAATGTTTTTGTTTTTTTTTAAATATAAAATTATCTGAAAATCCACAATAATATTTTACATAAATCTTGTTATTGTTTTAGGTGTGTTTGTTTGGAAGCTCAGAAGTTTCTTTAAGAGATTTACTGAGATCAAATGTGCCTGAAAAACAGCTTTTAGAAGTTATTGGAGCAGCTGTAGGTCGAAAGAAAAAACAACATGCAGGTAAGATGTTGAGTTTAAGAACTTGAGACAATAATTATTATTTATATAAGTAATATATCTTTAGCATATTATAAGATATTCAATAATTGAATCATTCTAGATGATTAGTATCTCTCTATTTAAACCAAACACTAATTAAACTTATATAACCCAACAACTTAATTTAAATATCATTGCTATCCACAAGATGATTGTAACCTTACATTCTATTTGCAAATTTTAATTGTAATTCTCTTTATACAAAAGAATTTTTCAGACAAAAAAAAAAGCCAGATTAGAATTAGTAATATTTCAATTGCACTCAAATTTATCAGAATGTTTACTGATGAATCATTTCTCTTTCTTCAGACAAATTCTTGACAGTAATTAATTGGTTTGAAAGGAATCTGGAAACAAAAGCCAACACAGTATCATTTGTAAAAGAAATAGCTTTGATGATGATAGATTATTTATTAAATTGACTAAGAGAATTCAATCTTGGTATTATGTTCTAATTCAATTGTAATGAATGGTACTGCATATAGCTCTCTTGATGTAATAATATCAAGATAATAAAACTATAAACCACATATATATAGAAACTCTGATCTCATATAATTGTAAAAAAAAAAAAGTGTTTTAAATATTTTTGAAGAGTTGGCATTGTATAATAATATTTACTAATCTTTAAAGTTCTATAAATACTTCTTCCTCTTCCTTAATTTTGCTTCTTCATATACAACAATATATCTTTTTAAAATAATTACAATCTTCTTACATCTTTTAAGCAAAAAATATTATTATGATAATAAAAAGATATATTGTTGTAATCTTTAAAGTGCTAATGATAATGTGATTTATATAATTACACACTATATTAACAGCATTTTAACTTCAATTTTGAAGGATCCATTTTATTTTGGATATTAATTTATATATATATTTCATTATTAAATTTTATTTTAAGTATTATATCGATATATGATGGTACATTTCTCTTAAAATTTTTATTGAAATTTATTCAAGAACTCATTTTTAATCATTTTATATGCATATAAATAATTATTTTATTAATTATTTATATTAGGAATGCATGAAAACGATGATGGAATGAAATATCTTTCATCTAAAATTCAGCTGTTTGTAAAGGATGACAAAATATTACAAAATCAAGCTCAGTAACCCCCCTTTTTTTTTGTCTTTCAAAACATCAATATATATTATCAACAAATTAAAATTTTATTCTTGAGAGAAGGAAGAAAAATATTTCATGATTTTTTTTTTTTTTTAATTTGGAATTTCAAGCATTATTAATTACTTCAGGATAAAGATTTCTCTGAATTTATTTTTGACCACTGATTTACAGCTTATTTTTTCCATGTCACTTCAGAGAACTTATTTATTTTTATGTGTAGACTCTTATAATTCTTGAGATTCATTTCAGAGTTTTAATTGACTTATTTAATATCATCTCTTCTAAAAATACAGTGAGTTTATTCTCATTTCAGCTTTATAATTCTTTATAATGTAAATAATCATTCTCTCACCAATTCTTGTTACCCTAATTTACATACTTTCATTGTTTGCCATATGATGTTCATTTTATATCCATAAGCAAATATTGAAAAAACCTATTTATTAAAGACTTCCTTCAGATATACAGGCATATTTTATTTATTATGACTCTATCCTGTATTAAAATTAATATTTTGAAGAAAGATTGCATTATATATGGGTCAGAAGTCTGGAGCATTCTCATTAAGCTTATTTTGAAATATTATATAATAACCAACTTCTGAACTGCAAATTATGACAATATTCAACTAATTTCTAAGGACCAATTGGAAAAAGCTCTTAAACATCACTAACTACAAATCGGAATGTTAGAATTACATCCATCAGAATTTATTTATTTTGTTTATAAATGCAAAAGATGTAGTATAATGCGATGTTTTTATAGTCAATAAGCCTATACATAAAATAAGATTCTAATTCTCATTTATGGTCAATGCTCGTTTATAGATATGATACAATTAATGAATTCATTTCTTTTAAAGCACTTGTATAAACTTTAATTTGTCATAATTAACAATTCAGAAGTTAACCATTTCATATTATCTAGTTTTTACAATGAGCTTACTGAGAACACTTCAGAGCTCTAATTCATGCATTATAATTTTTAGAGATATGATCTTTATATTTAAAAAATGTCTGTTCATTATATTAAAATGGCTGCTTTTTAATATAATTTATATTTGTAAAGTATTAAAGATTTTAAGACTTCTCATTCGATAATTTAATATACAAAATTAACAAAGCGTATGCCACACTTGAATGAGAAGCTATAAAGATACACAGAAATTATTACATGCTAAGCGCTTTCGAGGTCTTTTGCCTCATATTCATAGCGGTACTGTGAGCTGCAGAATGAAAAAATAGGGCAAGGGAAACAAAACAGTATGCAAAGCATATGCAAATGAACTAGATAGTCCAACGTTTGGAGATGTCAAAGCAGGCATCTCGTCTATTGATGGAGTTATTATTGCCATTAATAAAATATGCTTCTCTGATTTTCCGCTTGATGTCATTCTTCTCAACACAGACTATTTTAGGGCTGGAAGGTTCAAACAAATGTCCTGTCTTCTCGGAATGCTCTAAAAATGTTGATGAATTATCATTGTTTTTCATAGCTCTATTATATGTATATCTGTGTTGTGCTGTCCTGTTGATTATGCCTGCCCTGGTTTCTCCAAAATAAATGGCCCGGCAACCAGGTTGTGGGCAAGCCTTGCCCACAACCTGGTTGCCGGGCCATTTATTTTGGAGAAACCAGGGCAGGCATAATCAACAGGACAGCACAACACAGATATACATATAATAGAGCTATGAAAAACAATGATAATTCATCAACATTTTTAGAGCATTCCGAGAAGACAGGACATTTGTTTGAACCTTCCAGCCCTAAAATAGTCTGTGTTGAGAAGAATGACATCAAGCGGAAAATCAGAGAAGCATATTTTATTAATGGCAATAATAACTCCATCAATAGACGAGATGCCTGCTTTGACATCTCCAAACGTTGGACTATCTAGTTCATTTGCATATGCTTTGCATACTGTTTTGTTTCCCTTGCCCTATTTTTTCATTCTGCAGCTCACAGTACCGCTATGAATATGAGGCAAAAGACCTCGAAAGCGCTTAGCGTGTAATAATTTCTGTATATCTTTATAGCTTCTCATTCAAGTGTGGCATACGCTTTGTTAATTTTGTATATAACAATTTATACAATTTTATTATGTGTGTGTGGTGTAACCAGTATAACCTATTTACAGAACAAACAAGTCTGAATATATTACTAAGATAATTCACAAACTAGATTCCCAAAGAATCATTTATATAAATTTATAAATAGTAAAAACCTTTTATTATATAAATGCTAATCTTGTTTTGTCAGATAAAAAATTACAAGAAATTTGGCATGGATATAACAAAAGATGGGAATTATTCAGAAGTTCATTTAAATGATTCTTTGAAAATCTTGTCAATATTCTGTGAATAGTTTATATTCTTAGCATTATATTTATTTATATGCTCATTAAAATCATTAGAATTTATATATGAAAATATATTCATACATATATATAAAGGAATTTATCTGCATATGTATATATTTCAGGTATGTTCAACATTGCAAAAATGAAAAATCGTCCTATGATTCTTATTGGTGGTTGAGTCTATAATTATTCAGGTAGCATAGTTTATTGAATGGTTTTGGTATTGAAACAAAATGTGTGTGCATGCTATAAAATCCTATTTTCATTGGGTGTTTTTTATTTTAACACTTGCTGGGTTACATCAATAATTTTAGTAAATAAATATTAGACGAAATAAAACTTAACAAAACAAGTTTATTAGTTTGCAATAAAGGTAATAAAAAAGATAAATAATAAGTAGAATTTGTTTTGCACTTTTCGAAGTGATTCCAATAAATGGTCTATTTCACCTGCATCATAAAAATATATAGAGTCCATATATCTGTGTGTTATTATTTCTTGGGTTTTTTACACATAGATATAATTTCTACACATGATGATTTCCATTATCAATAATTAATTGTTCTTTACTATAACTGACTAATACAACATATATTTCCATTGTTAGCTGACATACTTGTGTCTTGCAGATTATTTTATATATGTCTTTTTTACATAGTATGGGCTTATTTGTATAAATTATTTTAATTTTTCATTCAACAATATTCATGCTGCATGAAAATTTTTTTAAAGTGATCTTCATAATATATAAGTGACAATTATAATAAATAATTACAGAAATTTAATAAAGTTTATTTTCATGTTAATATTTATACACACAGACAGTCCACTCCTCCCCTCATTCTAGAGAAATAATTCCCAACAAATATGATCCTTTAGTCTTTTGTATTTTCTATAATCTCATCTGTCTTGGTGATGATTCAAATCTTTTCTCATCATTATCAGTTGTCTTTTCTTCTTGATCCAGTTGTTTTATTGAAGAAAGATCCTCCATTAGTTTTGCTGTTCGATTGTCATTTCAGCAGATTTAATCCCTCTGTTTGATTGTCAGTTTCATTATTTTTCATGGGTGAGGATGAGTCAACTCACCCATTCTCTTTATCAGATTTTTCTATTAGCTAATGAAAAATGGCCATTATTAGCATCTGACTTTCTACTCTGACAAGATTATGGATGATTGATATGCTCCTTCAATAGTTATTCATTATCCAATTTTATTATTCTAATTAGTTTAGCTAATACTTCTATTATAACACAAGAAAGCTAATTCCTTTTTAAAATGTTTCTAACCCAAACTTGGACACCGATTTTGAATTTTTCATAGTCTAAATTGTTATTACCAATCATGTTATTCAGTGGTAAAAACTTTGATAAATATATGCAAAATTTCTTATGCATCAGCAATTCTGTCACTGTCTTCATTGTTGATGCACTTGGAGTGAAATGATAATGTGTCTATTAATGCTTCATTTATATTCTTGTGTGATGTTTTATATAGCGTCAATTTAAGTTGTTGCACTGCATTCTCAGCCAAACCATTCAATTCGGGATAGTATGGTGGTGTCAGAACCTGCAAGGTAAAATATGTTCCATTGTAGTTAACAGTAGTTATTGGATAATCATGGCTTGGGAAGATTTCTTTTAAGGTTTGAATAGAACATTCCATACTAGTATTTTTAACAACTGTCTACTCTGTCCATTTAGATTAAGGATAAATTGCTATTAGAAAGATATATCCATTCATTGGACTTGCATGATCTGCATGTAATCTCTCTCAAGGAATCTTTGGCTTTGACCAAAGTTTTTCATGAATGTTCTTAACATTAAATTGTAATCTTGTATACTCATGAGGTGACTGTTTTCTCATCCTAAATCTCAGGTGTGCCACTCTCATAGAAGTTACCAATGAAAATAAACCTTCAGAAATTTTACCACTTGTAAAACAACTTTTCCAAAAAACAACAAAAGCCTAGCTACTTTGACTTTGTCATCTTCAATTTTATTGATAAGCATATATTGCTCAACATATTCCACATATATTTCCAAGAAGCATTATTAACATCAAACTCATGGATACTATTATTTAAAGTTGACATTATTAATGTTTATGTCACTCTGCTTGTTTTCACAAATTTGTTCAACTACAGTCATAACTGCACCATTCTACTATTGTTTGTACAGGTTCTTGTAAACAAAAAAAAGACTATTGACTGTGGCATTCTGCTGTTATTGCAAACTCTTTCAACCATCGAACTGTGCCATTATGCTACTGTTTATATAGGTTCTTGTTAACAGAAAAAACTGTTGACTATAGCCTTATGTTGTTATCACAAGTTCTTCAACTGTTGTTCTGCATCATTCTGTCATGTATACTGTAACGTTTTTCGTATTATTAG